>PVKC010004410.1:0-35761 GCA_004027635.1 Crocidura indochinensis | reverse complement strand
GACCCTGAGTCCTGTGAGAGAGGCCAGAGGGAGCTCAACAACTTTCACCAACTGCCCAACGTGGCATAGGCAGACCAGGGGGACAATAAGCCAGGAGGAACAGTGACCAGAGACCCAAGAAACAAGCACAGCCTGACTCCCAAGTGGGGGAGGTGAGTCATCTAGACTCAACAGCGCCCATTGACACTGTGGTCAGGAGCATAACTGCACTGTCTGATTTGAAAGGGAGGTGAAGGATCAGGCTTGACTGGAGGACGTGGGAGGGGCCAGGCCTCAACAGCATACCCACCAGGAGCAGTAATCCAGAGACGAGACCCAGGCCCAAAACACAGGTGGCAAAAGTAGCCTGAATACAGAAGACACAGCACCCTAAGCCATCAATACATGCAAAGAAATATGGGTAGATCAAGGAAAACACTGAGTTCAGGGGATTTGGAAAGGATCCCAAATAAATTCCCAAATCCCCAAAATGCACAGACCCAACAGAAGAAGACCTTAAAGTAGCTATGAGGAATGAAATGCAAGATATATTTAAAAAAATGAGAGATACATTAGCCAGCGAATATAAAAATTCCTTGGACAAACAAATCAACCAACTAAAAGAAGAATTGTCACAAAATATGAGAATCTCCATGCAAACAGAATTAGAGGAATTACATAAAATCATAGAAAGCCAGAAGAGCAGAATTGCACAGCTAGAGAATCACATAGAACAACTCAAAGATAAATTGCAAACAAAAGACAACAAAGAAGCCAACAAAGAAATAGAAGGTAAAACACTGGAAGTAAAAGTCCAGTACTTAATGAACAAAGACAAAAGAAACAATCTAAGAATTGTAGGCATACCAGAAGGGGAGGAAACAGGGAAAGGGGAAGAACAATTAGAGAAATAATAGTAGAGAACTTTCCCACCCTCTGGAAAGATACATCTGAGCAAATACAGGAGGTGAAAAGAATCCCCAACAAAATAGACCCTAACAAACCAACCCCAAGACACATAGTAATTCAAATGGCAAGAAACAAGGAGAAAGGCAATCTACTTAAAGCAATAAGGGAGAAAAAAACACTCACATACAAAGTAAGGAACATTAGAATCAAACCAGATCTCCCCTATGAAATACTTCAAGCAAGAAGACAGTGGAATGGCATATTTAAATGACTGAATGAAAAAAACATTCAGCCTATAGTCCAATATCCAGCAAAACTCTCATTGACATGGGAGGGTAAACTAAAATCATTCTCAAACAAAAATGATCTTGCATTATTTGCGCAAACAAAACCGATCCTAAATGAACTACTCAGAGATGAATTACACAATTCAAACCCCCGATTGTAACAAAAACCACCCTAAACAACACAATTTCACAACAGCCCTCTCTGTCAATAATCTCCTTAAACGTTAATGGACTAAGCTCTCCCATTAAACGACATGTAATAGAGAACTGGATTAGAAAACATAAACCAGGGGCCCGGGAGATAGTATGGAGTTAAGGCATTTGCCTTTCATGCAAAAGGTCATCAGTTCGAATCCCGGTGCCCCATATGGTCCCCCGTGCCTGCCAGGAGCAATTTCTGAGCATGGAGCCAGGAGTAACCCCTGAGCACTGCCGGGTGTGACCCAAAAACCACATAAAAAAATAAATAAAAGAAAACATAAACCAGATATTTGCTGCCTAAAAGAAACACACCTACAAGTACAAGATAGGCACAGGCTTAAAATAAAAGGATGGAAATCAATCATCCAGGCCAATGGAAATAAAAAAAATGCAGGGACGGCCATTCTGATATCAGACCAAATTGCATTCAACCTCAAGAAAGTGATCAGAGACAAAGAGGGTCACACTTACTAATCAGGGGTACATTAGACCAAGAAGTACTAACACTGGTTAATATCTACGCACCTAATGCAGAGCCAGCAAAATATGTACGGCAACTACTTGCAAAAATGGAGAAACATATGAAAGTAAATTTGATAATAGTTGGAGATCTTAATATTCCACTATCACCACTGGACAGATCCACCAGACAGAAAACTAACAAAGAAATAAGAGCCCTAAATGAAAAACTAGAAGAACTATGACTAATAGACTTATATAGGGCCCTCCACCCCCAGAAAGCAGAATACACATTCTTCCCAAGCCCACATGGAACCTTCTCCAGAATAGATCATGCTTTAGGATGCAAACCTAACCTGCATAAAATCACAAAGCTAAGGATCATACGAAGCACTCTGTCAGATCACTATGCAGCACAGGTCAAAATTGACTGTAAAAAGAAACAATGGAGAAAATCCAACACCTGGAGATTAAACAACATGCTGCTCAAAAATAGTTGGATCAAAGAGGTACTCAAGGAAGAAATAAAAGGATTTCTTGAGACAAACGACAATGAAGAAACAACTTGTCAAAACTTGTGGGACACAGCAAAGGCAGTAATCAGGGAGAAACTCATAGCAATACAATCCTATGTCAGGAAAGAGGAAAACGACAAAATTAGCAGTTTAAAGGACCACCTTAAGGAGCTGGAACAACAGCAACAAAGAAACCCAAACATAATCAGAAGACAGGAAACAATAAAAACCAGAGCAGAAATAAACAACATAGAAATTAAGAAAACAATACAGAAAATCAATGAGACCAGAAGTTGGATTTTGAACAAGTAAACAAGATAGACAAACCACTGGCAAGACTCACCAAAAAAAAAAAGAGGGGAAACACCCAAATAAGCAGGATCACAAATCAAAGGGGAGAGATCACAACAAAACCCTAAGAAATCCAACACATCATGAGGGCATATTATGAACAACTATACTCAGTTAGACTAGAGAACCCAGAAGAAAGTGACAGGTTCTTGAAAAAATACCAGCTTCCAAGACTAGAAAAGGAGGACTTAGAAAGCCTAAACAGACCAATCACCTTAGAGGAAATCGAAACAATAATTAAGAAACTTCCCAAGAACAAAAGTCCAGGCCCAGATGACTTTACAGGTGAATTCTATCATTTTTACAATTTTTTAAACTTTATTTATTTATTAGTTTTTGAGTCACACCCAGTAAAGCTCAGGGGCCACTCCTGGCTCTGCACTCAGAAATTACCCCAGCAGGCTAAGGGACCATTTGGGATGCCAAGAACCCAACCCAGTCCCTCCTGGGTCTGCCGCATGCAAGGCAAACAAACTACCTCTGTGCTAACTCTCTGGCCCCAATCTGGAACTTCTTGAGGGAAATGTAACTATTATACTTCCTTTATACATCTTTTTTTTTTTTTTTTGGTTTTGGGGTCACACCCGGCAGCGCTCAGGGGTTACTGCTGGCTCCATGCTCAGAAATCGCTCCTGGCAGGCACGGGGGACCATATGGGGCACCAGGATTCGAACCGATGACCTTTTGCATGAAAGGCAAACGCCTTACCTCCATGCTATCTCCCGGGCCCCTCCTTTATACATCTTATAATACCTTACATAATATAAACTATAGGCAAATATTTGAGAATAAAATTATAAATCTGGCATTATGAAGCATAAAAATTCAAGTCTTTTACAATCCATGTACAGAATTAAATATTCAATATTGTACTGTGTGAAAACTAACATTATGTTTTTAACACTTAGAATAACAAAAGAACAAACTATGGATTCGAGAAATTTTTCATAAAAGTAGCTTATTCCCTGAATATATAAATATGCATAATTTTTAATTTCAGAATTTAAGAATACAATCAAGTTAGAAAAGTACTACCTTAGTTTTCAGGTATAATAGTTACTTTTAAATTTTCTGATTTTAACCTTCTACCTGTATATATTTTTTAGATGCCTGTGACTTTATCCTCCACATTACTGAGTAATCTTGCTTTCACAAAGCAAGAATAAGCAAAAGCAAATAAAAGCTTGTTAGGAATTAAATAATTTTTAAAATATGCTACAGAGAATTTATTTTCTATTTGTTCATAAATGATTTCTTTCTAGGTTCCTGTGTTTATTCAAAAATTCTCAGCTCAATTAGCACATCAATTTCTGAGTGACTCGGGATCCAGGTTTTCAAGAAATTCATAAATGGCAAAATCTGATTCTAGCTTCCCCCTCTGCTGCCCCCACTAATATCATTTCTTGTTTATTGAAGTGTGCTGATCATGATTTTCTCTCCATGGCTTCACTTAAAATAAGTAGAAATAATAAATCGATAATATAGCAAGAGTGGTGGTGTAAGCTGTAGGGCATCTGCCTTAAACCTAAGATGGACCATGGTTTGATCCCCTGGCATTCCATGTGGTTTCCCAAGCCAGAAGTGATTTCTAAGTGCATAACCAGGAGTAACCCCTGAGCATTACCAGGTGTGGCCCAAAATTCAAGAAAAAAGCATATAAAATACTGTATAAAATGAATTTTGAGGAAGAAAAAGTTAAAATAATTATAATTGCAGCAAAGAAGAATAAAATACCTGGAAATAAACTAAGCAAAGGAGAATCAAGACTTATCAATGAAAAATATATAGATCTTTTTATAGGCTAGATTTTTAAACACCAATTAATTTAATTTTTTCTTTTTGGTATTCACCCTCTCTCTTTCCATTTACTCATAACTGAAACTTAATTTTATATGGAACTGGAGAAATTTGCCATGCTCATATAATTATACACACACTCACAGGTCACATAAAGTTTGTAGTTGTGAGTTCCAATGTCACAATTTGCCATATGTGTATAGGCTGTTGTCTTCAGTTGCACCATATTTATGCTATTTTTAATTATTGTATTAATAACTTTTCATGAGCATTTTCCCATGCAAATAAAATTATTTTGTGTTTTGTTTTATTTATTTAAGTGACTCCGAAATTGTGCTTTTTGATAAACCATGCTTTCTTATTTTATTACTCCAATACTGGTACTTTGCTCTACTTTGTATTACTAATCACAAAACCTGAAAGATAAAATATATCCATTACCTGGTAATGTTGTTTCTATGGTATGAATTCCTAGGAGTGTAATTTCTGGGTAATTTTATAAATTAAAAGACAGAAAAAGCTAACTATCAGGTTTCTATAAAGTAGATGAGTCTTCTATTTCATATAGCTGATTTTATTACAACATAAACAACAAATAAATCAATAGAAATTTAGTGATAAAACTCTAGGAAGGTATCTTTAATAATTTTAGACAATCTTTCTCTTCTAGAGACAGAGTGGTGGAATATTTCTTTTCATGGTAGAATAATGTCTCAAACAGAGAGCACTGGGAAGTTTCAAAATAGCAGGAGCTCCTGAACATGATCTAAAGGATAAATTTGGGTGTTGGAGTGATTAACAGTGGATAGGGAATGCAGCCTACCTTGGATCAGTCCCTAACACTGCAAATACCATGAGCACTTCCAGGAGTGATCCTGAGCACAGAGCCAGGAATAAGTCCTGAGTATTTCCAGATGTGATCGTAAAAGTGGAAAAAGGAAGGAAGGAAGGAAGGAAGGAAGGAAGGAAGGAAGGAAGGAAGGAAGGAAGGAAGGAAGGAAGGAAGGAAGGAAGGAAGGAAGGAAGGAAGGAAGGAAGGAAGGAAGGAAGGAAGGAAGGAAGGAAGGAAGAATTAAAAAGGAAACCCTTTGGAAGTAGGATGAAATTGACTGAGGGATCTATATCAGTTTTATTATTTCTCTATTAAAGCAGCTATATTAACCCTTCTGATAAGACCAATTATTTCTGATAGGTAACTCAGTAAATATTTATTTACCTACTGGGCAAGTTTAGGCACTTGGATATTTCACAACATAAGGAAGAGATGCAATAACTCTTCCCTTCCTTAATGACAGATATTACCAATTATCTATGGTATAAGCTCAGGTGACTTAAACTGTCTTCTGCCTTATTATTTTAAGACCTCATCTACTGGTTTTCAACTGTCCTAGACCCTATTTCTATAGATAGACAATTACTCTTCTTCCCCCTAAAGAACATCAAACTAGCATTGCAGGAGAAACCACATCTTTCACAACTTGTGAGATCAGAAAATATAGAGTTTTATGCGTCTCAGGAAGAGGGTTCAGAAAAGGTTTATAATAAGAGTCAGCATGGTAATCTCAGAGGGATCAGGAATAGGAGTTTATTTGAATTGAAAACTATCAGACTGGGCAATTGTTTAGGAGTTTGAGGCTTTATGATATGAGTAGATTTAAAGTCATTAAGACATTCCTATTTATTGTACTTTTGAGATAAGTCATGCAATAAACTTTTCATTTAAATTGCTATGCAAAGCAGTTCATTACATAATTTTGCTAAGCTTCAAGAGTGTGTCTTACTTTTCCTCTCCTTTTGAGATAGCATTTATTTATAAAACAATATATTTAAGAAGTATAATTTATGCCTTTTCAAAATGTATGATAATATAACATATGTTATCTATCACCAAACTACACGGATACCTCCACCACAGTGTACAGAAGTCCTCCTTTTCATTTCTATCTTCTTTCCCCTTTCAGTCTGGTAACATTTGTTCAGTCAGATTCCAAAGATTTCTTCTTAGTGGACTTTTCTTCCTTCTTTTTTTTTTTTTTTTGTTTTTGGGTCACACCCAACAGTGCTCAGAGGTTACTCCTGACTCCATGCTCAGAAATTGCTCCTGGCAGGCACGGGGGACCATATGGGGCACCGGGATTTGAACAGATGACCTTTTGCATGAAAGGCAAACGCCTTACCTCCATGCTATCTCCCAGGCCCCAGACTTTTCTTCCTTCTTTATATGGCATATGTGAGTGAGATAATTGCTACATATCTTTCACTTTCTGTATTGTTTTGCTTAACATGACCTCTTCCTATTTCAATTATGTTTGTAGGAAAAGGTATAGCTTCATTTTTCCTTATAGGAGAGTAATCCATTATGTATATACACCAGATGTTTTTTATCCACACATTCTTTTTTTGGACATTTGGATTGTATTCATATTTTGACTATTATAAATAACACTTCAATGAATATTTCCAAATTAGAGTTTATCTCCTCTTCAGATATCTAAGATTGGAACTACTAGGTCATATTGAGAATCTATTTTTAATAATTGAAAAATCTCACTTTTTTTCTTCTCTAAACTTTCCTGAGAGGCTAACTAGGTGGTTGACTCTTCTTGCTCATCAGAGCTATTATCTTCATTTTCTATGCATGTAGTTGACCTTCATTGTTTCCCCGTTGTCTTGCTTGAAGTGTGTTTTTTTCTACTGATAATGGTGGAGTTCATTGGCTAGAATATGCATGCTGTGGCAAAGTGGAGTGGGCACGTTCCTCTGGCATCACTTTTGTGGGTGGAGACAGCCTACCTTGCATGAGATTAAGTTCGCGGGGGTTTTCCTCAGCAACTTCAAGTAGGAAATCAGACAGCCCTTTCTCGTGGATTTAAAGATGTGTGTTTATGATGTTGATTTTAACCTTTTCTTCTTTCCCAATATAGGCTTGCATTGATACAATTTACCCTTTGGTTCAGCTTTTGCTATATTCTATAGATGCTGACAATTATTTCTTCATTCTTAATTTTTCAAGAATCTTCCTCTCTTTCCCCTTGCTTTACTCTTTGATTCAGTTGTTAATTATAATTGCTTTGTTTGGCTTTCAAATGTCAGAATTTATCCCAATCTTCTTTATATGATTTATTTCTACTTTTAGGCATTGTGATAAGAGAAGTGCTTGGTATATTTATAAGTTTGTGTATGTTTGAGTTATGCCTAAGTATGTGATCTATCCAGAAGAATGTTTCATGAGCACTAGAGAAGAATTTTTTTCAATTTTGGTGGGATGGAGGACCCTATACATTACCCCAATTTCTACTAACTCCTAATTTAGGGCTCTTATATCTTTACTAATATTCTGTCTGAATGATTTGCCTAATGTAGAAAGAGGAATACTGAAAGATGCCACTACCTCTTTTTTTTTGGGGGGGTCACACCCGGCAGCACTCAGGGGTTACTCCTGGCAGGCTAGGGGGACCATAAGGGATGCGGGGATTTGAACCACTGACCTTCCACATGCAAGGCAAACCTCCATGTTATCTCTCCAGCCCCTACCTCTGTCTTTTTTGTCAATGTGTTTCTTAAGGTCCACGAGAAAGGACTACATAAACTTCGATGACACTTCTTTGGTGCATTTATATTAACAAGAAAATTTTATGAAAATTATAATATAACCATCAAGTACTAATGATTCCTGTTGTTAATTATTTTTATCTAATGAAATTTGGTCTAATTTAATTATAGTTGTCCAAATTTTATGTTTGTTTTTAGTCTACCATTGGTTTACATAATTTCTTTTCATACTTTTACTCAGAGCATACATTTATCCTGTGAATTTAAGTGTGTCTCATGTAAGCAAAAATAGATTTATTTGTTTTCTTGTCCATGGTCATTCTAAAACTTTTATTGGGGCAACTGATATACAGAAAATGTATTGATATAAAGTGCTGTTTTGCCATTTTTCTATGCAGGGTTTAATTATTTTTGCTATTAACTAATTGCTTTTTATAGGCAGATTTTCAGTAACATGTCATTTCTCATAGGAGATCTGTTGTTAATCTTATATTATTTCTTTGAGTTTGAGTTATTTTGTTTTGTATTTTAAATAGTCTGTTTCTCTCTTTTGGCTTTACTATTTTAATTGCCATATGTTCTATTTGAGCTTATTTGGTTTGGTATTTTTTGAGAATCTTGAATATGTTCAGAAGCTTTCCTCTAGAGATGACAAATCATTATTTCTCCCATCAGTTGTTTTTGCCTTTCTTTTTTTCTCTCCTACTGGCATTTCTATAATTCATTAATTATTTCTCTTGCTATTATCCATTAATGTTACCCATTGTCTTTTATCATTTTTCTTCTCTTATTTTGAGACTTCATTATTACTGCTGAATTGAATTTTTCTTCAGATTCACTGATATGACTCTCCACATTGAGAATTTTGTTACTGTGGCTTGCTGTTGTATGATTTACCTCCTCGTATTATGCATGAAATAATATATGCAAGTAAAACTATTCAAAGTATTGAATTTCTCTCCCAGTTATTGCTTAGTTTTCATTTCCATTGCATAGAGTGTTGATTTCTAGGTCTCCTTGAAAAATCTCAGAATTTTGATGAACTAAAGTAATTTACTAGACTTCCCTGTCACACGTTACAAAGGAATTTATTTGTTTTTAATTTTTCTAAGAGTTTTTATGTATTAACTGTGAATCTTTATATTACTGATTATAGTAGTACTGATCTGATTCATTATTTGCACTAAGCAATTATAGCTTATGACTTGTTATACTGACTATTTACATTCCCCCCGTAATTATATTTCAATTGGACATATATATATGTATATATATATTCCTGTCCAATTGAAATATAATTTCAATTTCATATATATGTATATATATATATTCTCCCAAAAAACAGAGCAGAAATATCAGGGTCCTAGGTCCCCTTGGTGCACTTAATTTGATTTAAAGTTGGCCTCACTTGGTGTGAATCCCCTAAGGCTATATGGAAAAGAGATGTCACATAAGGTGTGTCCTTGAAATTTGGTGACTTGGTGAAACATTTTTAGTGTTTTTTTTTAATATCTGAACTATAAAGATAGTTCAAAAGGTTGGAGTAAATGTTTTTCATTAAAGAGACCAGATTTGATTTCTCATCACCACATGATGTCCTTCACACTGCCAGGAGCAACATTCTAAACATTATGTCATGAGTACTACCCAAATACAACCAAGTGTGACTCAAGGAGTTATCGGAACAAAAGGATCTCAGGTTTTGTTAAGAGGACCCAGGGAGAGAGATCGAAGAGCCAGAGATCATTCCTGGCAAATATAAGATTTCAAGTTTGATCCTTGATATTACATGTCCTCAAATACCTAGTGGTCTCAGAGAAACTGTGCCTGAGAAATATCCCATCATTAAAAATCACATACATAACTCTCACACAACTAAACTTTCAAACTTCAACAACTGCACAGTTCAGATAGTATCACTGAATGTGAACTTAGGATCACCTGAACACTGCTTAAAATTCTACCTGTGAAATTAAGCAGCGAATTTTTTCTAATGTTTTCAGAGAGAATGAAATTGATCTGAGTTCAGATAAATTGTACAAAAGCTAAAATAAATTATTTTTAAATATGACGCCAAAATATATTTTATAATAGTTATTAAATGGAAAACAGGTTTCTTTGGTTACTTTTTGTTGTTTCTTTGTTTGTTTGTTTGGACTATACCTGGTGCTGCTCAGGGGTTACTCCTGGTTATGTGCTCAGAAATCGACCCTGTCTTGGGATGCTGGTTGTGGTCCATCCTAGGCTAGCACATGCAAGACAGACATCTTACTGCTTGCTCCACTGCTCCGGTCCCTTCTTTGGTTATTTTTCAGTACCTTTTACAATGAACATCCTGAAATTTCATCTGAATGCTAGATTACTTAAAACAAAACTTCCTGGAGTATTTTTAAAATATTATTTTTAGGGGCCAGAGCAATAGCACAGTGGGAGGGCTTTGCCTTGCACATGGCTGATCCAGGACAGGCCTGGTTCAATCCCCAGCATCCCATATAGTCCTCCAAGCCAGGAGTGATTTCTGAATGCATAGCCAAGAGTAACCCCCTCAACATCACCGGATTATGAGAGGTTTGTTAAAAAAAGAAACAACAAAAAAAAATTTTTGAAATCTATAAACAGCCCACATGTCCCACAACATATGAGTGGCTAAAGAAACTGGTTCATATACACAATGGAATACTATGCAGCCATCAGAAAATAATGAAATCATGAAATTTTCCTATACATAGATCAAGGGTCTCAAACTCGCGGCCCATGGGCCGTTTGCAGCTTGCAGCCCTCTGTACGACATTTTGTGGCCCTGCCCTAGAGGAATCTTTTTTTTTAGTTGTTTGGGTCATATCCCCCAATGTTCAAGGCTTACTACTAACTTTGCACTCAAGGATCACCCCAACTTTACCTCCTGCAGCCCCCCGGTAAATTGAGTTTGAGACCCCTGACATTGATGGACATGTAAACTACTGTGCTGAGTAAAATAACTCAGAGGGAGAGAAATAGACACATAATAGTCTCACTCATTTATGGGTTTTAAGAAAAATAAAGACATTATTGTAAAACTACAAAGAAGCAATAGAGATTAGGGTTGGAAGAACTGGCACATGATATGAAGCTTACCACAAGGAGTAGTAACCACAGTTAAAAATGACTACCTAACAACTATCATGATAACAGTAATGAGTATTGTTAATACAGGCAGGGAGTGGGGAAGGAGGGAGATGAGGAACATTGGTGAGGGGGTTGTTTTTTTTTTTATGACTGAAAAACAATTACAAACATGTTTACAATCATGGTGCTTAAATAAAAATATTATTAAAAATAAGTTATTCTGTGCATGTCAATAGCCTATGTGGGTGGTATGCTAAGAGCCTCTGAAAAAAGTATAATTATGGGGTAGAATATAAAAATTCCATGGAGATACAGGCAAGGAGGCAGGGGTACAAGGAGGCAGATATATTCCATTATATTTATGTTAAAATATATGACATAGGGGCCCGGGAGATAGCATGGAGGTAAGGCGTTTGCCTTTCATGCAAAAGGTCATCGGTTCGAATCCCGGTGCCCCATATGGTCCCCCGTGCCTGCCAGGAGCAATTTCTGAGCATGGAGCCAGGAGTAACCCCTGAGCACTGCCGGGTGTGACCCAAAAACCAAAAAAAAATATATATATATATATATGACATAAACAGTTCATTTTCAACATGAAAACAATGTGTCAGTCACTTGATTGTTGTGTTTATAATATTTTCTAGACTGACATACTACACCATAAAGCTAGAATCATTTTGTAGGTCCAGTTTTCAGTTTTCCAGTTCTTGCTAAGTCTGAATTCTCTGAGATCATCTTCAGAACTTACAGAGGAAGAGTAATTTCAAGGTTACCAGAGCTCTGGGCTGTAATACACACATTCCTGTTCATGATAAGAGAAAGGAAGAACCCCCAAAGTTTGGTGAAATATTTTTACTTACTAGGCAGCTTGTGTGCATATAAGAAATTTCTAGCTAACTATTCAATGATAAGAGACACCACTCAATGAATCATGACCTGTACACGAGAAAATTCTTCACAAAGCTCTCCTGTCCTCTAAATAGAACTTTGATCTAATGGCTATCTACTGTGGCCAGAGAGAGTACAGCAGATAGGGTGCTTGCCTTGCAAGCCATCATCATCTTATAAGGTTACCTGGATACCTCTAGAAATTATTCCTGAGAACAGAGACAAGAGAAATCCCTAAGCATTGCAAGGTATGGTCCCAAACCCCACAAGAAAATAAAAAGATTACTATCTTCGAGCTAAGATTCTGAGGAGACTGAGACCTGAGCTTCTAGGCCAAAATGGGAGATCAGTGACAGGAAATATTCTCTAACATTAGACCTTTCCCTACTTAATGTTCTGAGGAATCCCGAACACTCCAGGCATTTGTAGAACAAAGTATTCTAGAGTATTCATTTTTTGCCCAATCCAGGGTCCTACAAAGGAACTCAAAAAGAAAAAAAAGGGAAAAGCCATCACAGGAAGCACATACATTCAATCCTATTTCATGTCCTATCTTTATTATCTGGCCTAGGTTTTGTAACACTTCATAAATCACGATGGCAACAGACCAGGTCCAGGAAATACAAACTGCTGTCAGGGCCAGTCCGTGACCTGTCCCAGTAATTTATTCTATCTAGATGTGCATATCTGCAAGTAAATGAGATATTTAAATTTCTTTCAAGAACCCCCACACATACAATCTCACAAAAAGTAGGTATCTGTACTCCACAAGACATGGTATCCACAAACAACAGGGTTCTATTTATTCTAGATATAAAATGTCATTTAAAAAAAAACCAAAGAGAGAATATCTTAAGAATTACCCAAAAGAAGCAAAGTTGAGTAAAAAGACCTTTGAAGGAACATGAAATTGTACATGAGTTAAGGAAACTTTCTATGCCAAAGACCCCTTTGTGTTTTTATAATATCATTTGAGGGTCACACAATACATACAGATGGGTCCTGCCTGAGCAACCAAAGTGAAATGCAGGTTTCAGGTTGCTGTTGTTGATTTTAAAGGTCTTCATTCATGTCTTTATTCTACCGAATAAAGAATCACTACTGAATCGAATCACGGAGAGCCATGTGCAAGCCCTCACATTAAGGATCACACACGACTTGGAGACTGGGCCTCCGCCTCCTCTAGACCCATTCTGCAGTGACTCAGGTCTGCGACCAAGTGCCAAAGTTTCTCCTAGTGGCCCACAGGACGGGAGAGGGGTCAGACAATTGGCCACTTGCCTTTCACATCGTTTCAATCGTGGAACTGGGACAAGACCAGTAAGTCCCCTCACACAGACCAATGTCACTGAGCATGATGCAGTTTGGGGAGTGAGGCCACAGTGGACAAAGAGGCAGCTCTGAGGGCTGGAGCCCAAGCTACGACGCAGGAGGCCTGGATTCTATCCACATGTACGGAACAGCCCTGCTAGACATGGCCCAGAGACCAGAGAAAAAGGAAAAATGACCAGAATGGAAGCAATGAAACTGCAGAGGGATTCTTCATGGGCGCTCTTGGGCAGGGGGGCAAGGGGTCTCACTTGCTGTGGGGCTGGGAGGCCAAGTAGAGCGTAACAAGGCAGTAGAAGGTGCCCCTGACCTCATACCAACCCTGGACTGTATATTCTCTACCCATGGTTAATAAAATTAGACAAGTCTTAGAATTTTTCTATCTCCGGAAGGATTGAAATCCAAGAACACATGCATTTTTAAAAACATTTTCTGATTAGAGGCAAGGTGGCCATTTCATCACTGAATTCTGGAAGTTGTAGCTAACATATTTACTTTACTACTAGGTCTCATATCTGGTTGTTACTTCTCTCTTTGCTGAAAATACATAAAGGATTGTCATTCAGATTTTCCGTTTAATACTTTGGGCATTCAAGATGTCACTTGTGGAGAGACAGGACACAACCCTGAACTGTGCTTTTCATAACTACCTACAGGTAATTCATCACTGACACTTCCCTAAAATTAAAGCACTTCATCAGACCAGGAATGACATCGAAGGAGAAGCAAGAAGAAGAAAAAAAGAAGTAATGAAAGAACAGAGATGGAGGCCTCAGATATAACAATTAGATATACCAAAACTCTAACCAAAATTTGAAATGTGCCTATTAAGGTAACAGGTTAGGAAGGACTGGGGGGCAGAGAGGGAAGGGTGCAAAGGGAGCATGGGAACTCTGGTGAAAGGAAGTTGAATCTAAGTGGTGGGATTAGTTATTAGTGTGTACCTAAGACTCATATATCAATAACTTTGTAAATTATTATTTGCAATAATTTGTAAATTATTACAAATTAATAATTTGTAAACTTTGTAACAGCTCTTTAAATTAAAAAATTTAAACAATGTCACTAGGTACCTAAAATATTACTGTGAACGATTTGTAATACACTTTGGTCAAAATAAAAATAACAGTAAAAAGATTCAAGCAAATATAACATATTCTAAAATAAAAATTAAAAATTAAACAAACAAAACATTTCCACTTCAGAATGAATTCAGCCCATACCAAATATTTATAAATTGTAAAATTAACTAAATACATAAAATAGGAAGGTATGCACAAATCTCTTTTCTAGGCATAATTTATTAGAACATTATCATAGTATAATCAGTTAAAAAAAGAGATTGGAATTCAGCATGCAAGGCACCAAAATATGCCAAAGACATGTGGCTTAATAGTTTTGCTTAACAAATTTTTATGACTTTCCTGGGATTTATAAGGACATCTGAACACAGATGGAGAGAGAACGGGACATGTTTCTTGAAGACAGAGAAAAGCGGACTTCTCTGCTTATGTGAAAATTGTCTACTCTGTCTTCCTTTATTGTAGTGCACTGCAATTACCATAATATAATTTTATTTGTTTAGGTAAAAGGAAAATAAAGAAACTAAATGTGATTTAGTCCCTATAGAGAATAAAGAAGTAGCACTTTTATTTATAAGGAGGATAAATAAACTCACAGTCAATGTCTCAGCCAATGGAAAAGAGAGAGGGAGATAGAGATAAAGACTAAAAGAGATAGAGACTGAGAGATACAAAGAAAACTACTGAGAGACAGGAAGACTAGAGGGAAACAGAAACACAGACAGGAGGAGAATAGAAATACTGAGAGAAGAAGAGGCTGCCTTCATTTAAGAGAAATCTGAGGCCCTACCTGAATCTGAGTCTTCTTCTCCACTCTTATTCCTATCAAACTAACCCAGAGCCGACTCTACACTTCGTAGAATGGTTCCCTTCCCTGTCCCATTACACTGAAATTTATCCCTCAGATTGTCCATAGAGACACAGTACAGCTAGTAGGTCTTCTTAAGTGATTCCAGACCCCTCAGTTTGTCCCTCTCTATCAGGAGAGGGGTTTTACACCCAGTTACAGGGACAGACTTGATGTAGTCAGTGACATGGGAGGCACTGTAAAGACCTGGGAAGGGACACATAAATTCTAATTGGTAAGAGAATGACAATTCTCTGTGAAACCTTGGGAGACGGTGGATGCTTTATTCAAATGATTAATCAGTAAAATTGCATTGGTGTCCATTAATCCCTGTCAATATTTGTTAGAGGGCTTCTTCCAAGAGCACTTTGTTGTTGTGTGACACTGAGAAAGTAAAAACATTTTGATTTTTGTTTATGCATACTATAAATATTAATTCATATGCATACATAAAATAAAGAAATTAATGCATGCAACCTATTCAATCCACTGATAGAGATAAGTCAAGTGTTGTTTGATATCCGTTCATTGTTTACAGAGGTGTTTTGTTCCTTTGAGAGAGAAATGATAGAGCAGTCTGTGTGATTTTGAATAACTGAACATTTTGTGATTGAACATCTCCAATTTCCAAATGTAATTCAAGCTTGTCACCTACAAATATTACTGAGAATTGATTAGGTAAAGAATGCGCAGAATAGCAGGTAAATGTAATATTTGATCCCAGAACACTAACTACATCACTGATGTAATGCTTTGCTCTTTGGCTGGCAATGCTCATTGCACCAGTGCTACCCTGAAGGCACCCTCAAAGGATAGAGAAGATAAAACCTGAGAATATTTTGATGGAAAGATTTATAACAGATGAGAAGGGATTTAGATTAAGAACTCAAAATGCCTTATTCAAAACTTCAACACTCACCTCCAAACTTTAGTGTGTGTAGAGTGTATGCACATGTGTGTATAGAGATGTAGTCACTCTGGAAAAATAACCATCCCTTGGTGAAATTAAAGGCAAACGTGCAAATAGCAGCAGATAAAATGATTTATGTCATCAGTAGGTGGTTTATTGTGAAAGACAGCATCTTTAAAAGTAAAAGCAAACACAAAACCTGTTCTTTTTTATTTTGATGATAAAACAGTAGGCATATGTAGTCAGCAACCATACTGGAGATAAGCAGCAAGGTACTGAAGTATGCACTGTTAATTTTAGTGTAAATATGCAGCATTTAGTAATTCCAAAGGTTACTTGAGATTAAGATATTAGGGAAATTCAGAATCGTAGGAATAAGCACTGCATCCTTCCCCAAGTAACTCCTGAGGACTCCAGCAAGTCACACATCTTAGCTGTTCCAGAGTGGTTTCTCTATAAAATGTACATCTGGCCTGGGCTACAAACTGAATTCATCACTGTGAGTTATTACAATTTTATTACTGCTTATTGTTTATAGTAAATGTAAGAAACTACCATGAACAGTGATTTGAATTGGTTGGAAAACTACTGCAAAATAAGCCTAAAATCTTATTGTTAATTTATAAATATAGGTCAAATAAATCATGGATTTCAGTGGGAAACCGGGGCTTTAAAAAGTGGGGTCCTATGAGGGAAATGGAGAGCCTGTCTAGAGTACAGGCGGGGGGTGGTTGGGGAGGAGGGAGATTTGGGACAATGGTGATGGGAACGTTGCACTGGTGATGGGTGGTGTTCTATACATGACTGAAACCCAAACACAATTATGTATGTAATCAAGGTGTTAAAATAAAAAATAAAATAAAATAAAGAAAGAAAAAGTGGGGTCCTGAGCAATAGCACAGAGATAGGGCATTTGCCTTGCACACAGCTGATCCAGGACAGACCTAATTCAATCCCCAGCATGCCATATGGTCCCCATAACCAGGAGTAACTTCTGAGCGTCACTGGGTGTGGCCAAAAAAGTGGTATGCTAATTTCATGTTTGTCTTTAGTAAGTATAATGTGCAAACCCCAATCAACTGTGAATTGACCAGAAAACTTATGTCCCCCCCATCCTAACACATTACATACTATATGTCCTGATGATAAATGAGTGAATTTAGGAAACATGATTTAGGAAATTGTATGCAACCCTACTTAATGTGTATTTCCATTACTACAGTGCCCATCCCCTCCAAATAATCTTGAAATTTATAGTTTTGCCAAAGATCATGATGGGACCATTTATGAACATGATCATAATAATAGTAAAGCCAATCTGCCTATGCCAGACTGTCAGCTGAGAGTCAGAAGAAATAGTTTATAGGTTTCTCCGCCATTCTAAAAACCTAAGATAGTGATTTCTTCAAGGCTAATATTCAAATAACAGGGTAATATGAAGATAATTTGGGGACAATGAACTTTTGATATTGTTGACATAAAATATTGAAAAATAGTAGGATATTTGACAAGGTGAATAATCTTGTGCCCCAACAGGAAAATAGCTTCATTTTTCTCTGGCTCTTCTCTAGTTCAAGTAGGTTTTCATATTTTCAATTACTCTAGAAGACTTATTTTAGGAATGAGTTCTGTTCAAACAAGCTAGTTCAAAACTGCTATCTCATACACTCAAAGCTTTTTTCTTTCTCCAGATTGCAATGGAAGCAGGCATGCAGCCAAACATTAAATTAGGAGCAAGAATTTCTTCAATGGAAACATCCAGTAGGTTTTTGCTGCAAACCTAGGGCTACCCGTTTTCAATGATGTTTTCCTTTTCCACCAACAGGGTCAAATTGAAGTAGACAGTGAAACTATCTTCAAGTTAGCAGCACTCTTTTTGCAAGATGCCAAAGGGGATTATATTAGTCACACCTGGTGATACTCCAGGGTTACTCCTGGCCTTTTGCTCAGAAACTGACCCTGGAGAAAGGTACCTCCTTTGTCTGTGAAGGCAGGCAGGAGGGGTCTGCCTCTGCTGTGAGGTTAGCACTGGAAGAGACTTAGGGGACCTGTTGCCTTTGCTGTTTCTCTGCTCTTCTGTCTCCTGAAACTCTACTGAGAGGGTCAAGAAGGGCCCAGCAAAAACTGTCTCCTAGAGACTCTAGAAGAGCACAGCTGCCCTGCTTCACTTTGCAATCGCAACTCTTTCTAATTAATGAAACCCACCTTAACACGCAGAAAAAAACCACACTACAAGTGTTACAATGGGGAATCCTCACAGAGATTCTCAAGCACAGAGAATGAAGATGATAGCACTGATGACCCAGAAAATACCAACCATCTGATTAATCTCTCAGATAAAGAGTTTAGAATAGAAATATAGAGAATCCTCCTGGAAATCAAAGAAAACATAGCTCTAGCTGAACAGTACACAAAGATAGAAATCAGAAAACTTCAAACTGAAATAACAGATCTGGAAAGCATGGTAGCTGAACTTAAAACCTCAAGGAAAGTCTCTCCAACAAGGTAACAGCAGCCAAGGACAGAATCAGTGAACTGGAAGATGCAATACAGAACAATTCCATACAGCAGAAGAGATCAGAAAAGAACCTTAATTCAAATGATCATACACTGAGAAAAGTACTCAAATAATGTGAATAGATGAAAATAGAAGTCTTTGATAAACTCAACAGAAACAACATAAAAATCGTTAGACTCCCAGAGGCCCAGGAAGAAGATCCCCAGGAAGAATCAACATTCAAAGACATCTTCACAGAAGAACTCCCAGAGCTAAAGACTACATGCAATCAAATCCTGCATGCCCAACTAAAAGAGTCCCAAAGAAAAACACCCCAAGACACATCGTAATCACAATGACAAATCCCACGGATAGAGATAGAATATTGAAAGCAGCAAGATCAAATAGGGAAATTAAATTCAAAGGAGCATCCTTAAAACATACAACAGACATGTCACAAGAAACTCTCAAGGCCGGAGATAGTGGTGGAATATTGTGACAAGACTGAATGAAATGGAAGATTCACCTAAAATACTGCATCCAGTCCAACTCAGGTTCATGTTTGAAGGAAGGATACATAGCTTCACAGATAAGCAACAGCTCAGAAACTTTACAGATGCTAAACCAGTCTTAAAGGAAAAACTGAAAGGTCTACTTTAAGACAAGAGAAATACACACCGAACTTATACACAAAGATGACATTAAATTTCATGACAATCATTTCCCTCAATGTCAATGGACTAAATGCACCAATTAAGAGACAGAGAGTGGCTAAATCAATCAAAAAGATGAATCCAACTTTCTGCTGCCTAGAAGAAAGAAACCTAAATAGTCAGAACAAACATAAACTCAAAATCAAGGGCTGGAAGAAAATCATCCAAGTAAACAACACCCTTTAAAAACTGGGGTGGCCATATTAATATCAGATGACACTAACTTTAGACTCAGAAAAGTTGTAAGGGACAAAGATGGACACTTCATACTAATAAAGGGATGTACACCATAGGAAGAAATCGCACTACTAAACATATACACACCCAATGAGAGATCAACAAAATATCTAATACAATTATTGACAAATTTGAAAGAGGTTATCAATAACACAATAATTATGGGAGACCTCAACACGAACTTGTCAACTCTTGATACGTCACCCAGATTGAAACCCAACAAAAATATATTAGACTTGAAAAGAGAAATGGAAAAAAGAGGCCTAGCAAATTTATATAGGACACTCCATCCCCAGAAACCTGGATACACATTCTTCTCCAATGTACATGGGTCATTCTCCAGAATAGCCCAATGCTGGCACATAAAACTTACCTCCATAAAATCAAGAGGATAGAAATTTTGCAGGCTACCATCGCTGACCACAGGCTCTGAAATTAGATGTGAACTAAAAAGGGACACAGAAGAAAATCTTTAACACCTGGAAATTAAACAACCTCCAGCTATGCTTCTGCTAGGAATATACCCTAGGAACACAAAAATACAATATAAAAATCCCTTCCTCACACCTACATTCATTGCAGCACTATTTATCTATTTATTTATTTATGCCACTGCTAGGAATATACCCTAGGAACACAAAAATACAATATAAAAATCCCTTCCTCACACCTACATTCATTGAGCGCTATTTACAATAGCCAGACTCTGGAAACAACCATGATGCCCTTCAACAGATGAATGACTGAAGAAATTGTGGTACATATACACAATGGAATACTATGCAGCTGCTAGGAGAGATGAAATTTTCCTATACCTGGATGGACATGGAATCTGTTATGCTGAGTGAAATAAGTCAGAGGGAGAGAAATTGACCCACAATAGTCTCACACATCTGATTTTTAAGAAAAATAAAAGACATTTTTGAAATAATTCTCAGACACAAAAGAGAGAAGGGCTGGAAGTCCAGCTCAAGGCATGAAGCTCACCACAAAGAGTGATGAATGCAGTTAGAGAAATAACTACATTGAGAGCTATCATAACAATGTGAATGAATGAGGAAAGTAGAAAGCCTGTCTCAAGTTTGGTATGTTTGGGGAACTACACATGGTTAAATTAGAGACTATTTGCCTAGTACCCAGAATATTATTTGGAGGTTACTACCCGTAATGCAGAGATGACAATGCAGTGTCAGGGATAAAATTCAGATCCCTAATACATGTGTACTAGTCCTGTGGGCTATCTCCCTTGACACTCATAGGATTTATGTATCCAATGTACATAAATACACTAATTCAAATTGTTATTTTATCCCTATGTTCATAGTAACATTATTCACAACAGATTAAAAACATGAAGCCAGGGGCCTGAGAGATAGCATGGAGGTAAGGCATTTCTCCTTTATAGAAAGACATTATTTGATAAACTGATTTGAGGTCACTAATTAATTTCAGGCCATTTTATAGATAAAAGCTTTGGATATAAATGAAAATAATTTACACATTTCTTACAGAAGCACATGATGACTGTTAATGAATGTGGGGCTTTCCAAGTTATAAGTGAGTTGAGGTTGCTGTGTCAAAAATCATGTTTCTCTATTCAGAAGCTAATATTATCTTTTCTGCCTTTAGCAGGTCATTCTCTGAGTTTATAGGAGTTCTAAATGAGACAAATATGGTGACTTAACCTGTTGCATGAAGACAGCTGACATTTTGAAAAGCTATAAGAAATTTTATTTTTAGTTGTAATCCAAAGAACCCTATAGATAGGTGATCATAGGTTTTCACGAAATTTTATCTGAAAATGTTACGTTTTAAAAAGTATCTCTGGAAATGATTTACTTTACAGATGAATTTATCTGTTATGGCATATTAAATATAATTTGGCATGTCATGTCATCCCTCATCAATTAGCAAAATATTCTATTTTATTTTTCCATCATCAATAAAAAGGGGAAAAATTCCAAGAAATATCCCATGTGACTGATTCACATTCCTTTTCTTTTCCTCCTAACTCACACTCTTCTCCAATTTCTTTTTCTCTTACCTTTGGTCTTAATTAATAAAAGTTCTGTCATCACGTATCTTTATTCTGATTGTCTAAAGCAGAACAGCGACCTTTTAGGCAAATAATCAATTTATTATTTGGGAAAGTTTTTTGGTTTTTTTTTTTTGGTTTTTTTTTTGGTTTTTGGGTCACACCCGGCAGTGCTCAGGGGTTACTCCTGGCTCCATACTCAGAAATTGCTCCTGGCAGGCACGGGGGACCATACGGGGCACCAGGATTCGAACCAATGACCTTTTTATGAAAGGCAAACATCTTCCCTCCATGCTATCTCCCGGGTCCCATTGGATGGGAAAGTTTCTTAATTTTTGGAGTTTCTTTTTCCACATCCTGATATTGCTCTGGCAGTCTGCATATTCTAAGTTATCCTGTGCAAACCAACACTTTAGATACAGTAATAAGACAGTACTATAGCATTTGGTCCTTAGGCTCTGTTTGTTCCAAAGCAACACTTCAATGCATTGTGTAAGGGGGAAGGTCCCTGACCCTACTAGGTGTAATTTCTGAGCACCAGAGCTGAGAATAAGCCTTGAACACCATGGGGTATGGTCCTCCAAACAAACCAACATATACATACATATATGCATACATACGTACACACAAATAAATAGAAGAGATAGGAGAAATAAATAAATAGATATCAAAAAGATATTGTCAGTATGACAAAGTCTCATAAAAGTATGGTATGTACATTTGTGTAGTAAATTGTGCCTTAATATTGACTTGGATGGTGAATGGAGGCCTCTGTCTTTAGGCTCTGGACCATGTGACTCCACAACCCCGATTAACCGTAGGGTCTGGAGGTTCATGACAACAGCGGGTATAAATCTCACTCACATGCAGGCTTCAGGAAGTAACAACTTTATTCATACCCTAGCCACCACATGTGTGACCTATATCATAACCAATTAAGCATTCAGCCGTTCTTATCTAGGCCTGCATCTTAACTTCTCTTGGCCATCTTTCCTCCGTCTTCCAAGCTGACAAAGGTCCAATCAGGCAAAAGCCAAAGACCAAAAGTCCCTTTCCTCTGGATTGAAACCCTTAAATACCTTTCCAAGACCCCTCCCAGGAAAATGGGCAGGGTCTGCAGGTAAAGTTACAGGTCATCTCCGGTTCCCAAGACCCCGCCCATAAATGGGCGGGTCTCAGGTACTCCAGGGTGAGCTACATTTCCCCCCATTTTTTTACATAAAGACAAAAGGCATAAACTATATGGCTTCTCCCTATCCAAAGGCGGGTCATATTTTCATAGCAACAGTGTAAATAAAGTGAAAATTAATATACCAGCCCTTTTCAACAACATAACATCTTTGCAAAATATATCATTAACCTGTAACTTGTTCTCCAGTTCCCAAGACCCCGCCCATAAGTGGATACCCCGGGGTGGAGCTACACATTAGATGAAACAGAAATATTCAAAGAACTACTCTAATAGCTACAAAAAATAAAAACAGGGGCCCGGGAGATAGCATGGAGGGAAGACGTTTGCCTTTCATGCAAAAGGTCATCAGTTTGAATCCCGGTGCCCCATATGGTCCCCCGTGCCTGCCAGGAGCAATTTCTGAGCATGGAGCCAGGAGTAACCCCAGAGCACTGCCGGGTGTGACCCAAAAACCACCAAAATAAATAAATAAATAAATAAATAAATAAATAAATAAATAAACAAAAGGAAAGAACTTATAGCCATTTTATCTTAAACTCTTCTTCCTTCCTTAGACTCTATTGACACAAAGATTCCAAAATCATATGATTTGAGTGTAGTACAGTTTAGGCCCCTCAAAGTCCTTAAAAGCATAACTTAAAATATTTCATCCCATCTCCTTACTTTTTGTCCCCAAAATTTTATCTCTTCATCTTTGTCCCAAGAAATTTCATGTAGACAGAACTTATGGATGACCACTTCTATCTTCATCTAGATTACCCACAAGTTTTTACTCCAGATTCATTTTCCTCTGGACTCCAGGGTACATTTTTATTCTCTTCCATTTTCTTGATATAAATGTTAATCTTTCTGATTGCTTCTTTTAATTTTTATTGTGAACAAAGTGAATTACGAATCCTTCACAGTAATATTTGAGGTACATAGTGACAATGAAGCAGGGGCGTTCCCACTATCATTTCTAGCTGCTGTTCACTTTCTCTTTGTCTCCTACTTATGAGCCTAGTAGTTCATTTCCTAAGATTAGCACCCATGGCTTTTTATCTACACTGATGACACAGGTACAAAGAACAAAAGCAGACTTAGCAATGCCCTCACCCCTTGACTAACCCAAGCTAATGTGTGTTTCTCCCAGAAATTCCCAGGAGAAAGTGCCAATACACAGCAAGTGTCTAATAATTCATGCTCTCTGTGTTGGCTACCGTCTTCACCACTCCCCATAACGTATTCTTTTGAGAGTATTTTCCAAACAATTACCTGCAATTGCTAATCTAGTATGTATCGCCATCTTCGTAAAAGAATTTAAGAAATGATGAATCATAAAGGATGAAGATAAATAAAATATAAAACACAGTTTTCTGAGCATTGCTTTATCATTATGTAATATCATCAGTACTTTCTAGTTTTATTTTTCTGATGAATTCAGTGATATCTAAAAGGAAATCACCTGGGGAAGGATATTCACTCCCTGCTTACCTATCCTGATGGGGATCAGTAATATATGAATCCTAAAGCTTTTTGTAATTCATAGAACTAATCAGAAGGTTTTCAGAAAAAGACTTTAATAAATGTTGCAGAGTACAGCTCTTTCATGATAAATGAGAAAAGATCATTTGCAGCCAGTTTTCAAATTTCTTGGTAAATCAATACTAAGTGTATTTACATAGAAAGTTAATCCTTTAAGACATGACTATAGAGAATATGAATGTATAATTTAAGTAATACAGGAAATAGATTGAGTTGTCATAGGGGATAGAGAGAAACTCTGTCTTAAATGTTTTTGGAGAAAAAAAATCACAGGATGAAATGAATGTAAAGGAATGTGTGGAAGAGTTAAGGGTTGTGTTTAGGGAAAGAAACTGTGATTAAACTAGATTGTTAGAAGGAGGTTTATTTTAATAATTTCTTTTTATTTAAACACTGTGATTACAGAAATGTTTGTAGTTCGGTTTTAGTCACAGAAAGTACAGGAACCTTCACAAGTGTAACTTTCCTTAACCAGTGTCCTCCATTTCCCTCCCCCTAAGATCCCCTACCTGTTTCTGGGACAGGCATTCTGCTTCTCTCTCTATCATTGTCAATGCCACCATTGTCAATGCAATTAGGTGCTCTAAACTCACTCACTGCTCTTTGCTTTTTTTAAAATAAAAATATCTATTTGAACACCGTGATTACATGATTACATGTTTGTAATCATGATTATATGGTTGTTGTTGCTTTTTGTCATAAAAAGAACACCCCCTTCACCAGTGCAACCTTCACCAATGCCCCCATCTCCTCCCCCCACCACCACCTCTACCTGTATTCGAGACAGGCTTTCTACATTCCTCACTCACTGACATTGTGATGATCCTTCACAGCATAGTTATTCTTCATCTGCACTCACCACTCTTTGTGGTCAGCTTAATATCTTGAGCCGGTCCATCCGGCCCTCATCTCTGGGAATTATTTCAATGTCCTTAATATTTCTTAAAATCCATATATGGAGCTTTTTGGCTGGAACTGATGCTGAAGCTTTTGGCTTCAGATTTGTCCTCCGAATAAAGCTGAATTTTCACAAGCCTGACTGTCTGCTAGCCTTTTACCCGCCGCTTCACTTCAGGGCCGCCGGCTGAATAGGGTGGCAGACGCGTGCTCCAAGCTGGAGGGGAAAGACCTCATCCTCCATCCCTCCATCAGTCAATCCCATCAAGAGCTGACTTGCAACAGGATGCCATTTTGTAAAAGCCATATGGCAGGCTTCTTCTTAGTCTCTGAGCAGGGAGAGACACCATTCTGTAAGGACCATATGGTGTAAGCCACGTGCTAGGGCTTCACAAGCCTATTTCCATAGACCCAGCCCCAAGCTACCTAGCCACACCAGGTAGTCTATCAGGGAAGGACAAAGGAGTAGTAGGAAAGTACACCTAGACAAGAGCCAATAATTTTAAGGATCATCAGAAAGCTGGAACCTCCCTACATCCCTTCCCTATATAATTTTCATCATGACCTTGGACGGGAGCTCATTTCCTTCGGGGGACGACCCTGGCTGGCCAGGCTGGGGGTCTTGTGGGCAGATGGATTAAAATATTAAACTTTATTCCAGTTGTGTAGTCTTGTCCTTCTACTCTGGAACCCTACAGGAAGCAGCAGGCAGAGGTTCCTCAAGACCCAAAAGACCTCACCCTGATCATGGCAGGAAGGGCAGCCCTTGGGACTAGAGCTTTAACCTAGAAGCTGGGATTTTCTGTTATTGGGCCAAGGTTGGAGATTGGCCAGCTGGGACAAATTTGTCCTGATCCCTGGGAATCCCCTCTCCCCTCCTTGATAGTTTCACAGTCTTCTAACAATGTTCAGAGCAGGAAATAGAAGCAGAGGGAGCTAAACAGGGCCACAGGTAGGCCTGTGCCTTGCACACAGCAGATTCAGGTTTGATCTCAAAGCTGCATATAGTCCTGGGGCACCACCACAAGTGATCCCTAAGCACAGCCAATTGTGGCCTCACCATCAACCCCCAAACACAACCAACAGAAAGGAAGTCAGCTTCATTAGAGGCCTAGTAGGCCCTGTTGGAAGCCCGATTCTCCTGCACCTATGTTGATCAGTCAAAATGGGTAATCAAAATCCACCCAGCTGCAGGAAGGGGCTCCCAGAATGACCCAGATGCCCACGGTGGCAAGCCTTGTGCCTGACCTTGGCTTCCTGATTGACAAACCAGGTCACAGACATTTACCAAAACACTCCATAACTGTGTGAGCCTCACCAGGCTGCATGCCAAGCTCACTGGAGTCAAGTCCTGAACCGGGGACTCCCCCACCACACACACATGCCAAATCCCAGGTCCATCTAATGCTGCCTCCAAATTTGACTCTAGCTGTTGGTTGGTGTCTACTGGGAATTGGTTTCCAGACCAAAATCTTTGCCATGGCCCTTTGCAGCAACCCAGTGGTAAAAAAAAAAAAAATCCATATATGAGTGAGACTATTCTGCATCTATCTCTCTCCCTCTGACTTATTTCACTCAGCATAATAGTTTCCATGACCATACACGTATAGTAAAATTTCATGACTTCATCTCTCCTAACAGCTACATAAAATTCCATTGTGAATATGTACCACAGTTTCTTTAGCCAATCATCTGTGGAGGGGCAACTTGGTTATTTGCAGAGTCTGGCTATTGTAAATAGCACTGCAATGAATATATGTATGAGGAAGGAATTTTTGAATTTTATTTTTGAGTTCCTAGGGTATATCCCTAGGAGTGGTATAGCTGGATCAAATGGTAACTCAATTCACAGGTTTTGGGGGAATCTCCATATTGTTTTCCATAAGGGTTAGACTAGACGACATTCCCAGTAGCAGTGATTGATAGTTCCTTTCTGCCCACATTCCCACCAGCACTGATTGTTCTTGTTCTTTGTAATGTGTGCCCCCAGTAGCTGACTCGCTGCTCTTTGTAGTAGCTTCATATCATGGCTGGTCCTCGCAACCCTCATCTCTATTGTCTTGGACTAATATTACTGTAAAGTCTTTTATTTATATTATATCACATATTATATCATATTATATCACATATTATATCATTATATCACAAATATTATATATTATATCTCATAGATTCTCCCTTTACTCATTTTACTCAGCATAATAATCTCCATGTCAATCCATGTATAGGCAAATTTCATGACTTCATTTTTCCTATGACTGTGTAGTATTTTATTATTTAGATATAACACAACTTCAGAATTGTTCTAATACTTTTGTTTAGAGAGGTAGATGAAAAAGTGGTCTTGGACTAATGTTCTAGGTTCATCATAAAACTAAGGACAGGTTACAGCGATTTCAGAAAACTAGACACTTAAAAGTTAAAATAAATCAAGATCTTTACATATGACTAAAAATCAAAATCAATATAACGTTATTATTTATTCTCTATGTTCTACCTCTAAGATTTTAACAATGCATTTTTATATATATAGCAAAAAGATAGATGGCATCTTATTGTGAGTAAAGTGAACTTTTACTTTCTCTTTCCTTGTCACTTTCAGTATGTATTTGATTCTACGTGGCATTGTGCTGGTTTTAAGAAGTCCATATAGGAAGTCTTTTCTATCAGTAGTTAGGTTTACCCCTCAGACATATGGAAGCTTTGGGGCACTAAACCCTTCTATGGAAAAGAGAGTCTAAAGGATAAGGTTAAATGACAAAATCAGGTTCAGTAGTTACATAAACTTTTACTAACATACTAAAAACCCTAAAGGAGGAGATCCTAAAAACAAATCATCTGGAAATAGGTCTATTATGAAAAATAAATAACATCTGGATCTGCAACCACCTGGGCCTTGCTATCAAAGCAAGACAAAATGTCCTAATGAGTCCAGAGAGATAGTATAGAAGGTAGGGTGTTTGCCTTGCATGGATTTGATCCTTGGTATTCCATGTGGTCCCCCGAGTCCATCAGGAGTGATTCCTGAATGCAGAGAAAGGAGTAGTCTCTGAGCACTAATGGGTATGACCTCAAAACAAAAACAAACAAAAGAAAACTTCCTAAAATATAGGATCTCTCCCAAACCTGGAGATGTATGTTATGGACTTCTTCCTTCCATGCCACTTCTATGAAGATGAAAGAACCAAGCCACTTCCAGCTGACTATAATGACCTGATCTTCATATTGGCAAAGACTCAGTAACTCTGAAGTGACTTATAGAATGTTAGTATCTTTATTAATATGGGAATTACCATTCTATCCTTAGTCAATCACTAGGACCGCTCAGTAAATAATGAAACAAAATAAAAAATTACTTGGTCTTATTGTGTCTATGCATAATAGCTGAGTTATTAAAATCAGATCATTTGGTGAATTTAAAGGAAATGTGTGTTAATATCTAAGAAATGCAAAATACTGATCGAACTTAGCAAGAAAAAAGTCAATCCCATCAAAATTGGGGAAAATAAATGGACAAACATTTCCTCAAAGAAGAAACAAAAATGGCCAAAAGGCACTTGAAAAATTAGTTCCACCTCATTAATCAGTAGGGATATATTAATCAAAATAATATTAGTATACCATTTCACATAGTAGAGAATGGTACAGATCAAAAAGAACAAGAACAACCAGTGCCTGTGTGATGCGGGAAGAAAAGGATTCTCATTCATTGCTGGTAGGTATGTAGACTGGTCCAACCTTTTTGGAAAACAATACAGATATTTCTCAAAAAATATAGAAATCGAGCTTCCATATGAAGCAGCATTATAACTCCTAGATATATATCCTAGAAACCCAAAATCATCATGCAGAAAAGCCCTCTGCATTAATTTGTCATAACACTATTTACAATATCCAGAATCTGGAAACAACCCACTTGCCCAAGAACTGAGGAGTGGCTAAAGAAACTGTGGTATATCTTCACAATAGAATAGTATATATTTATTAGGAAAAATGAAGTCATAAAATTTTCTTTTACATGCATGGATATGGAGATTATTTTAATTATATATTTATTTAAAGAAAATGCACACACATTGACATAGTTGATCAAATATATTTGTTTCCAGATAAGTGAAAGCCAAGTTATTTAAAATTATAGAAAGAGGAGCATCTTCACAGGTCTAGAAATCTGAATGAACAAAAAGACAGAACCTCAAAGAATGGAAACTGTACAGCTGCAAAGCTAACATCCAAGGAAATGTGACCTATTTCTTGTTATATTATCCTTTTCCAAACTTTAAAAAGAAGTTAAAAATATAAAGGCCTGGGACCGGGCAGTGGCGCTTGAGGTAAGGTGCCTGCCTTGCCTGCACTAGCCTAGGTTGGACTGCGGTTCAATCCCCCATATGGTTTCCCATATGGTCCCCCAAGCCAGGAGCGACTTCTGAGTGCATAGCCAGGAGTAACTCCTGAGCGTCACTGGGTGTAGCCCAAAAACAAAAACAAAAACAAAAAAAAAAAGATATAAAGGCCAGCGAGCAGTAAACTCTTAGACACAATTTTTTTCAACTTTACAACTGCACTGGGAATCAATAAGGTGCCATGCAAGGGATTTTCTAGCCATAATTAAGGGAAAAATAAAAGAATCAGAAGCAAAAAGATATGAGGGAACCAGACCACTTTAGTAAGAGGCCATACAATCAAGTCTTGAATCCGTACATACAACTTTGTAGAAGTTGTAATTAAGCCACAGTGCCTGACAAATATATACTCTTCTACTTTGAAGATTTTATCCAATATAATCTTAAAGAAGGAATCTGTCTTGCAAGCTTTAACCCTGCTACACTCTCCCAATTTCCCTTTAGCACACTCACAAGGACAGTCTAAACTAAGCTACAATCCTGCAATCTCTGTAGAACTCTCCAAAGTCCAGTTATAGTTGACTTAAATCTGGAGGGCGGAGGTGGTTAATCATGCTCTTTCCTCCAGGGCAGAAAATCTTGCCTATGTCTTCAAGCCCAGATCCTAGGCTTCTATGACCTCCATTTTGTATTCTGACCACCCATTTTCCTGACCTTATTTGTTTTTTGTTTTTGTTTTTGCCAGGGTTACATTACACTTTCAACAGTGTTCTTTTCAATCCCTAACACTCTTTATACCATACCCTGATTTGGTTCCCTCTGATAACTTGTGAACTTCCTTCAGAATACACAATTCTTTGTATCCTTCTGAATCATGCTCTTTATGGTCCATGTCACTTAAATAAAACAATGTGACCAAATACTGGCTTCCTCAATCTACTCTTTCCTCCATTTTTATTTTATTCCCCTTTCTTAATTAAAAAAAAAACTGTACTGGGTAGCTTTGGGGAATTTCAAAGTCATGTCCAAGTATTGCTTCTCCCCTATCGCCTGCCTTTTGAAACGAAACTTCAAGTTATCACAGGTTGAAACCACCCCTCTGCTTTCCTATTGGTCTCCTAAATTCCAGCTACTGTTTCACACAAATCTAGAGATGGAACTAGCAGATTAGAATCCAGTGAGGTCATGGGCACAAATTTAAGATGATTTCATTCCCAGAGATATTCAAATGTTATTCTGTTCTTGGGTGACAAAATAACGGGTTTGATATTGGAAACTGAGGTATTAGCGACTGTGACAGTTCATAAAAATTAGAGATCTGAGAAAGCACACACACTTAGGGTTTGGAAAGAACCAGATCTACCAAAAGTCTTCTGACTTGATGGTGAAAAAGGTTTATCTGACAGAGGAAAAGGAGAGAGGGCAGTGTTAGAGAGAGGATAGGAGAAAACATGGGGAAGCTTTCATGACCTCCTGCCCCTACAGCTTTGTGGTAGTGAGAGGAATCAATTTGCCAGTAGGCATTGAGCACAGCACAAGGACTTTGAACTATTGGTGGAGGAATTTCTATTGGTGCTGTTTTAATAAAGAGCCTAGTGGTTAGTTAATGTTATTTCAACGTCTCTGCAGCTTCTTGAACCCCAACTTTGTTTCCATTTTTGTGCATTCACCCTCACTCCCACTCTTCCTCTCTCCTCCCAGTAATTTTCAGTAATAACATTTGACAAATGTCTGTTCTTATGTCTAACATCCCCCTCAAAAAAGGAGGCAAATCCCAAGAGGGAAGAGAAATAGCTGTGTTTATTCAGATGTCCATTGCTGTTCTCAGTCACTTCAGGTGAACTATGAAATCCTGACTTCCTTCTCCTTCAGGTGAACTATGGAATCCTGACTTCCTTCTCCTTACTTTCCTAGTAATACATTTCCTACTTTCATGCCAACACTCCACGATCTTCTGTTCCCTTTTCTAAACTCTGACTTTTCAAAGCCTTTACTGAATGGTGTCCTCTATTAATTACCAAACCAACCTGTCCTCTTGGCCCTCTTTAGCATTAAGGTTTTGATGGGAGTGATGTCCTGCCCAACCATTTGCTATGTCCAGGATGGACATAACTTTCTCATATTGTGCTCCCCAACAGAGAACGAAGAACAGGAAAGACATTGCTTCAAGACAACTGGTAAATGGAGATGCTTGTATGTTTAAAACACATGACTTAAACATGCAAATGTCTCTAATAACATTTGAGCACACATGCAAGAAATAGCTAAATCATGAAGACTCTAGAAATGAATTCTAAACTTCTGAAATGCATCTCATAGAATTGAGCAGGTAGTGAGGCCCCAATCAAGATCATAAGTGCTGTAAAGATTTGTAAGCACAAGATTTACAGGGGAGGAAGTCCATTTCTAAATTTTACATTCTCAAAATATTAGCTTTTCCATATAAATTCTATCCAAAATAGTGCAATGAATGTGTAATGAAATGATGTTTGCAAAGTACAAATTTCTTTCTAAACAATTGTGTGAAAACTCCCACCTTACTTTTAAAACTTTCAATTTATGATTCTGAAAGCAAATAAAAGATAAAACATCACATTTTACTGTATCCCCTATAATTTTATGACTTTTATTTACAAAAAATAATCACTTCGTTTAAAAAATTATAGAAAGAACAAATGAAATGGAATAGAATATAAAAAAGATAGAAAAAAGTAGTAAGAAAAGTATAGTAACAAGACATTTGTGAAAATTATTGTTTCTCCAGTGAATTCTTTCATAAAATGGCAGAAAGTTTAGTAAGCTCTTGTTGTTAGCTGTTCATTCTGTTGAATTAGGGTATTTATTTAGAGATGACAGCATCAAATAAATGAAGTTGTCAAGAAATTCAAAGCACTATTAATTATACTATAACATTTAGGGACAGGTATTCAGCTCCCAGGCTTCACTGTATAAGGAAGATATGATAGGAGGGTGCCCTCTCTTGATCCAGAAAGCCCTGGTGAACAGCTCCCAAACTGGCATACCTAAAGTATGATCTGCTTTATAGAGGATCAGTGATGAGGCGGGGTCAATAGGGAAATGGTGATTCTGGGTGATGAAGGCAGCAAGCGTAGTGTTTACCTACCCTCTCTTCCTGAAATGGCCAGTGAAACCATAATCTTTAGTGACTTGATTACATCTCATTCTAGAAAAGAATGAGTCTATGGAGATAGCCAAGTTTGAACATGGTCAGATATGTAGATTATTATGCTGAGTGAAATGAGTCAGAGAGAAAGGGATAGACATCTAATAATCTCACTCATGTGTGGAGTATAAGAAAAATGAAAGATAGGGGCCGGGCGGTGGCGCTGGAGATAAGGTGCCTGTGCTAACCTAGGACGGACTGCGGTTCGATCCCCCGGTTCCCCCATATGGTCCCCTGTGCCTGTCAGGAGCGACTTCTGAGCAAATAGCTAGGAGTAACCCATGAGCGTCGCCAGATGTGGCCCAAAAACCAAAAAAAAGAAAAAAAAAGAAAAAAAAGAAAAATGAAAGATAGAATGATAATAATATCCAGAGACAATAGAGATGAGGACCAGCAGGACCAGTTCATGGCAGGAAGCTTGCAACAAATAGTCAATATTGCAGTTAGGGTAGAGAAGGATCTACTATGACAATGATATCTGGAACAGATCACTCTAAACTAAAACAGGGTGCTGAAAAGGAATAAAGTGATATACAAAGTACCTCCTCATTAAAGTAGTGCAAATCACAGTGTGAAGAAGTGAAATGTCTTTCCAGAAGCAGGTAGGGAGGAAGCTGGGAGGTAAACTGAGGACACTGATGATGGGAAATGTGTTCTGGTGTACATTGTTTGACTGAAATTCAATCATTAACAACTTTGTGACCACTGTGTTTAAATAAATTAATAATAAAATTAAAAATAAAATAAAGGTGGAGAGAAAACTATGTTTTAGCAACTTACCTTTTGTAGAATCAGATTTTAGTTCTACAAAGATCATTGAACGAGTATTCAATGAGGCTTGATTCAAAAGAGACCTCCATGGATCGTCCAGATGAAGTTTGGCTTATGGATAATGGTAGCCTAGTTTGAGGAGACTCAAAAACTACACGTATTGTCACTAGTGTGACGAAGAGTGAAAGCAAGAGCATTATCAGGGAGAACTTCAGTTCAAAAGGTAGAAATGATCTTACTCAAATCTGACAATATTGAAAGACTTAGAAAAAATATTTATTCTTATTCTAAATATTTATCAAATTCAGCATGCATATACAGTTATTTGGAAATAATGAAGGTTTATTTGTAATAGCTAAAGTAGTCCAAAAATGCCTGGGGAATAAACTCTAAACTATTGATGGCAATACAGGCCCTTCCCCCCAAAAGTAACTATTATCTACTACAGGAGACATAAAAAAGGGGGAAATGTTCATTTTCCTGGCAGAAAATTGGCCCAGCTCTGCCACCATGTTTGCCAAGAAAATAATGACCTCAGTTACATCCCAGTTAGTCTGGTCTAGATTGATACTTCTATGGCCTTCTCAGAAAGGAGTTGGGCAGATTCCCTTTTCTGCATAAACTACAGCAGCCCAACAACACCGACTATACCTTCTGAAAAAAAGGGCCCATCTACATGACTTAATCTTATGAAATTTCCATTCCACACAGTCTTAGATGTAGAAATCCTGGTTCACAAGTGGCCATGTGACACCTCAATTTCTTGTAGGGTCACCCCCTCAGCCTAGCACAAAAGCCTCAACTAGTACCCGGAAATCCTTATATTTTAATAATACCATGAAAAGACATAATAATCATTTCAAATTTATCTGTGTTGATTTAAGATTTCATAATAAATTTGTTTGTGCCTTCCTGGAGGCAGGTTATGGTGGTTGGTGGGTGACTGGGGATATTGATAAAGAGATGGTCACACTGATGGTGCAATTGGTGTTTGAACATTTAATGCCTGAAATGACAAAGTATGAACAACTTGGTAAATTATGGTGTCATAATAAAAATTGAAAAGAAAAAACGTGGAAACTGAGGTGATTAAGTTAAATTTTCAGGCAGTTGGTTTAGCTAGAAAAACAGCCCCAATTCTTGTTTCTCGTGGAATTTATACTCCACCCAACGAATATGTCTACTAAGCCAGAACGTTCTCTGGAAAAATAACTATGTGAATTGCAACATAGTTTCCAAAAGAAAACTAATAGATGGTTTCCCTGATAAAGCTTTTATTCCTGAGTTTATGTAATGAAAATTTATAAAAGGATTATGTAAAGCTTCCCAATTAGGAAGAGATGCTTTAACAACATTAGTAAAAACTAGCTTTTATGGCTAAGCAGGACAGTAGGTGGAGTAATCCAGAGTGTGCTTTGTAAGCTGTTAATAAACCTAGTAAAAATACTATGTCTCTTCTCCTGGCACCGTCTGTTTGACATCAAAGAACCTACCCAGGAAAAGACTGGCATTTTTGGCTTCACTTAAAAGTTATATTATACAGATGCAATAACTACATGGAGGGGCTAGGAGGCCCACCGGATATGCATGAATCACCTGGCAGAGGTGGATGCCAGAGCCCTCCCACAAGGACAGGTAGTCAACAGAGTGAAACTATGGGCCTTAATAAAGTCACTGAAGTTAAGCAAGGACAAGCTTTATATATACATATATAAAGAAAATCAGCTCTTAGGATGGTGCTGAATGGAGATTGAGGGCCTTTGTCCGCCATCCCAGGCCATGTGGCTTCAGCCCCCACTAACCTGTGGGTCTGGAGGTTCATGAGAGCGGCAGGTAGAAATCTCACTCACAGGCAGGCTTCATGAGAGATAACATCTTTATTCAGCCCTAGACATCAGATGTGGCTCCTACCATTCAAGCTAGCCCTGTATCTACTTTCATCCATGTCACCTCTGACTTACATATTGGCCAGGATCCAAACGGGCAAAAAGGAAAAGGCAAAGGGGCAGAAAGCCTGAGACCCCAGACCTAAATACCCTTCCAAGACCCCTCCCAGGAAATGGGCAGGGTCTGCAGGTAAAGTAAATGTAATATCCGGTTCCCAAAGACTCGCCCAGGAATGGGCAGGGCTCAGGTAGGTTACCTGTGCCCGGAATG
>PVKC010004409.1:0-35378 GCA_004027635.1 Crocidura indochinensis | reverse complement strand
ACACACACACACACACACACACACACACACAAATAAATAAAATAAAAAAAAGAAAACACAGACCCTCCTCTCCAGCCCTCTTTTCTTAAAGGTTCAGATTATGATGGGTCTCAACAGACACATGTGCTTTTGACACTTTGCCAGATAAAATTTTATTTGGCATCATTGAACTTTCTCTCGAGGGATCATGTAAAAGCTTATGGCTCCTGGAGTATAATGCCTTATTTTTTTTCTTCCTTTTTTTTTTTTTTTTTTAAAGATTTTGAGTCATATTCAGTAGTGATTCTGGGCTATTTCTAACTGTTCTCAGGAACTGTTCTCCTGGGTTATACTTGTGGACCAGGTGAAATACCACTCTGTACTAGCTCTCAGACCAAGAAAAATGTCTTAACTCAAAAATGGGCAGAGCAAGTGATCAAGGTAACTGTAATTGGCTCCAAAGGACACCTTACCTGAGGCATCCCAATCACCAGGGGATCCAAGTTTTTTAAGACCTCCAAGCTTGTTTCTCTCACAGATATCTCTCCCTTCTCAATATCCTGGGTCTGAATCTTTTTTGGTTTCTCCTTTAAGAAAAATAAAATCAATGTCTTGCTTGTTAGTTGATTGTCCTGTTAATCCACACTGACCTGCTTGGATATTTTTAGACACGGCAATGATAGAAGTAGTTAGTGAATTTAAGGATCTTCTGGAATCTAGAGATCTTGGTAGCCAGTATTAAATCCCTATTTTAAAAAGGCCCCTGGGGGAGGGTTAGAAATCACACCTGTTGCTAAAGGCCAAAAGCAAACATCCTGAAGCCCCTTCCACTATAGGTAATTGCAATTTTCTTTGGAAACAACAGTTTTAGACTTAGTTCTTCAGGAGTGCACTCACTGCCATCAGTTGCAAAGAACTTGCTAAGATAACTGAGATCGCCTAAACAAGCCTTTCAGTCAATGCATACAAAGAAAACTCACAGGAGGTCCAGCAAATATAATTTTATTGTTTATTCTAAAAGATATCCATTCTAGTTGCTCCTCATCAAGCCCACCCCCCTAAATCTTGAAGCCAGGCTTCCATCTCCATTCAAAAAACAGGGTTTTAATCTGCTCTGTATTTATTGTAAGTTAAAATTGTTATCTGTGAAAAAAAGTTGAATTCTAGTGGCAAGAAAAAAAATGATTGAAATACAACTTCTTTTTTTTTTTTTTTTTTTTGGTTTTTGGGTCGCACCCGGCAGTGCTCAGGGGTTACTCCTGGCTCCATGCTCAGAAATTGCTCCTGGCAGGCACGGGGGACCATATGGGGCACCGGGATTCGAACCGATGACCTTTTGCATGAAAGGTAAACGCCTTACCTCCATGCTATCTCCCGGGCCCCGAAATACAACTTCTAAATCAGTAATTTAATTGAAAAAATTTTATGGTTTTTGGGCCACACCAGGTGGTGTTACTCTTGGTTTAGCACTCAGAAATTTCTCCTGGAAGGTTCAGGGAAACATTAGGATGCTGAGGACCGAACCCTGGTAGGCTGCATGCAATTCAAATGCTCTACCGGCTGTGCTATTTACTGCTCTAGCCCCAAGTGGACTAATTTTGAAAAACCCCATTCAATCCACCACACTCTGTATAATGTTGCACTCAGAATTGTGTCTGATCCATACCAGATTCTTGTTAGAAAGTACAAACTGGGAGAAGATATAATCAATCAGAGGCCATCCTTCCTGAGCTTCCACATAGCTTTTTTCACACATGGTTTGGATGAGGAGGAGGATGGAATTCCTCACCTAGAGTAAGAAAAAAAAATATGCATTTGCAATATTTTGCTAGGTTGAGTAGAATGAATGGGTTCTTCTATCCTGTGATTTAGTAAGAATATAAAGAGTATAAAGAATAGGGATATATAGAACAATGATGTTATAAAAAAAACTACTAGCAGAACTAAAAACAAGGGGGTGGGGTGGAGCGATATAGCACAGTGGTAGGGCATTTGCCTTGCATGAGGCTTACCAGGAAGAATCAGATTCCATCCCTGGGGTCCCATATGGTCCCCTGAGCCAGGAGAAATTTCTGAGCCCATAGCCAGAGTAACCTCTGAGCATCATTGGGTGCGGCCTCAAAATAAAACAAAACAGAACTAAAAAAAAGATGTTATAAAAAATAAAGCAGGATGTAACCTATGCTTTGGATTTAGGACCACCAAAGAGTTTCTCTATAAGCAAATTCTTTCTCCAGAACTCCAAAACATATTCTTTCAAAGTTGTAGTATTTCAAAGTTGCTCTATTGCAGCTGCACTGACCAGGCCAAGAGCCCAATAATGTGTGCCTCAGAGAACATGATTGATGTATTGGCTCTGATGAAGGTTGCCAACACTTATTTTCTTGCAAAAAATTAATAGGTTTGATAATAAGCTATTGTCATAGTATTTTTTCTAAAATTGGGAGCATTGTGAATTATGAAATGTATCTTACTGTTTATGAATCTTTATTAAAATTATTTAATAATGTGGTTTGCATTTTCTTATTAAATGACATCCCTAGGAGTTAGAAAGTTCAGATTATGGGACCGAAGAGGTGGCACAAGTGGTAAGGCATCTGTCTTGCCTGTGCTAACCTAGGACAGACCATGTTTCATCCTCCCACATCCAATATAGTCCCCCGAGCCAGGAGTGATTTCTGAACGCATAGCCAGTAGTAACCCCTGAACATCATCCGGTGGGATGTGGCCCCCAAACCACACACACACGCACACAAACACGATAAAAGTTCAGAATAACTTCTCAAGTGAATGGGCCTTTTGACTGGTGGGAAGAAAAGGATAATTTTGAAGAGGAAACCAGGACTACAAGGGGGATATTATTAATCAGCAGAAAGCCCTTGAGACATCCTCCCATCCCACCCAGTAAATAAGAAGAGGCACCTCTTCTTTCTGTCTTTACCTGGGTTGCTCCTTAAAGATGCCCTCTTTCAATTTATCATAAAAATTCTTCAATTAGTTAAGAGGCTAGATTTTTATACATACCCATTCCATTGTTATTTATTGCATAACTGTTGTTAAATATGGTTGCTTCAGACCAAAATCTTTTAGGAATTTTTCAAACTCTCTTTCAGCAATTTGCAGGGCTTCAATCCAAACAAAAGTTGTAATTGTTCTTTGTTTAATAGATTATTAGTTCCTTAAAATGTTCTATTGGTTTGCATTGAAAAATGTTGTTATATCTTAATGAAATAAATAATAAACATTGTATAGTCTACTTACCTGAGATGTTTTCTAGTTGAAAAATTAGATCTATGCAAATTGATTCTAAATTTATTATTGTTTTGAGGAAGATAAGCTGTACTTGTAATTAACACTATTCAAATTATTTTAGGAGCATATAAAGTGATGTTTTAGAGACAAAGTAGGAGCACAGTGGTAGGGTGTTTGCCTTGCACACGACTGACCCAGGACGGACTCGAGTTCTCTCCCTGACATCCTATAGTCCACCAAGCCAGGAATGATTTCTGAGCCCAGAGCTAGGAGTAACTCCTGAGTGTCGATGAGTGTGGCCCCGCAAAACAAAAACAAACAAAACAAAACAAAAAAAGTGATGCTTTAGTAAAGATGTTTTTATCCCTCTATGTACAACCCTTGAACCAAATATACCTAAGAAATTTCTCCTTGTATAGTTTCTGGGAAAGATAGAGATATTTTAAAAATAGACTTGATCATGAAGCTGCTTGTTATAACCACCTAAGAAGACCATTAAAGAGTCAAAACCACTTTGTTATATCCTAAAACATCATCCACCAAATGAATGTTTTAATTTTCTTACTTTTATATTAAGATCGTTCATGATGGTTTTGATTGTTCTTTCGATTGAAGTGGTGTGGTCTCTTAATTTAGGTTCTGAAAGAGAGAAGAAACAAATTGAATGGCAGGACCAGAAGTAATAGAAGATATTAGTTGAGGGTCTTGGGCATTGTGGTAATGGAGAGGGGAGGTAACTGTTCCCATTAAAACCACAAGTATCAACACTATTGTAAGCATGTGACCCAAACTACAATTAAATTAAAAAATAAAAGTTAGCTAAGGGGTACGGGGGTGTGTGTGCTGAAGGGGACCTTGTGATATTGAGGGACTCTAACACTAATGCTGAGCAGGAAGTTGGAATACTCTATGCCTGGAACTTTCTTTTTTTGTTTGTTTTTGGGCCATACCAGTGACACTCAGGGGTTACTCCTGCCTATGTGCTCAGAAATAACTTCTGGCTAGGGGACCATATGGGACGCTGGGGATCAAAACCAGGTTTGTCCTGGATCAGCCACATGCAAGGCAAACACCCTACTGCTGCAGTATTGCTCCAGATCCATATGCCTGGAATTATTTTTTAACAGTATTATAAATCATGGTGAAGAGAAAAAAATATGAAAAAAAAACAAAATAATTCATAATTGACTACAATTTTATCCATTGAATTTATAGTATCTAAATGCACTCTCATTCTTGATGTTATTTAATTTCCTTCTGCTCTTTTTTTTCATCTCATTTTTAAAAAGATGCTGTTTTTCCTCTCTAACATTAATTTAAGCTTGTTAAAAATGCTAGATTCCAAAGTGAATTTAATATATGATACTCAATGGACAGATTTTTTATTTTGTGAGACTTTGTATTTCTCATCTTCTTGTTCTTCAATAAAAAATTGCTAGCAGAACTAAAAACTATTATAAAGGGCAAAACTTAATTTTCATATTTTATTGAATCCAAGATATCAATATTCAATAAACGAACATTTTATATTGCATCCCCCAAATAAGTAGTGGCCAATTATCCTTAAGGGCACAATCAATTATAAGATAAATCTAATATCATAAAATCTGTCTTGGCATTAATAAAAAGTGTGATCTCATTGTAGTTTGCTTTTAAATTTTGTGCATTAATATTTTTTAAATTGTCCTAAATTCGATTTTGAATTATTTTATTCATTTTCAACTAGACACATGTACAAGTACCTTGAAAAAAGAGATAAAACAAAATCTCATGTCTTTTAAAAAAGAATATAGAAAAACAAGGCAGGATTAGAGAATGCACATTTTTTTTTTTTGGTTTTTGGGCCACACCCAGTGATGCTCAGGGGTTACTCCTGGCTATGCACTCAGAAGTCTCTCCTGGCGTGGCTTGGGGGACCATATGGGAAACCGGGGAATCGAACGAAGGTCCGTCCTAGGCTAGAGCAGACAAGGCAGGCACCTTACCTCCAGCGCCACTGCCTGGCCCCAGAGAATGCACAATTTTCAATTTGCTTCTTGACACAAAATAAACCACCACTGGTTACATTTTTATTGCTTACCATCAATACTGACAATCAGTCTCAACAAATTCAAGATTCTTGTTCGAATGTCTTCATTATTACTTCTTATTTGTTCATCAAAAAATTCCACTAGGTCTGCAGGGTTGGAATGGGCTGAAAATTTAAGCAATAACTGAGATTGTAAACACTCATTTTCATTAATACTTGTGAACTGGAAGAGAGGCTTTCATAAATATTAACAAATTTCTCTTTGAGGTTGGAGAGATAGTGCAGTGGGCTAGGCACTTTTCTTACATGCAACTAACCCAGGTTTAATTCTTCAGCAACCCATATGGTCCCTGCAACCTGAACCAGGAGTGATTCTTTGTGTGAGTGTGTGTGTGTGTGTGTGTGTGTGTGTGTGTGTGTGTGTGGTTTTTGAGTTACACCCGGCAGTGCTCAGGGGTTACTCCTGACTCCATGGTCAGAAATTGCTCCTGGAAGGCACGGGGGACCATGTGGGATGCCGGGATTTGAACCGATGACCTTCTGCATGAAAGGCAAATGCCTTACCTCCATGCTATCTCTCCAGCCCCAGGAGTGATTCTTGAAATCAAAGCCAGGAGTAACCTCTAAGCACCACTGGGTGTGGCCCTATAGTGCTCTCTCTCTCTCTCTCTCTCTCTCTCTCTCTCTCTCTCTCTCGCGCGCGCACACACACACACACACACAATATCTCTCTTTGATTGGAAATTAGAATTTTATATGTCCATGATTCTTTAGTATCACAAAATTAGGCAGCTTGGTTACTCAGAGCTTCCTATTCTTAGAACTCAGTTCTATTCACACTTGTGAATGTGACTTTATTTGAAAAAGTTTTTTTATAGATAAAATTAATTTAAGCTGATGTCATTAGGGAGAATCCTACTTCAGTATGACTCCTATGTTTATTAAATGAGGTGACAGAGATACAGGAAGGAAACCAGGAGAAGGAGGCAGATTTAGAATTGATGTTTCCCCAACGTTAGTGCTATAGAGCTCCACAGGGAGTAGAGTGAGGAAAAGCTAAATTAGAAAAGATTGGGTTGGACACTATCAATTAGGTTAGAGCTTAGAGAAGAGGAATATTGTGAAGTAGAGGGATCACATAGGAAGGAACTAGAATCTACTAGAAAATATACAATGGAATGATAGGAATGGCATATTTAGAGGTAAGTATCAATAGAGGAAGCATAGGATTGCCTTTGTCTTTCATAACTCTCATATTCCAATGGATTACATTAGAAAAAGGTTCTGTATTCTGAGACTGGGTGTGCTTTCTCTAAAACCTATTCTTGATGTTCTAACCAGTTTATGGATAGAATTTTGAGATTAGATAGAGCCAGATCGAAAACAGAGAATAAAGATAAATTGCCCTAGAGGCAGCCAAGGGAGAGGGCAGAGGGAAGGGCAGGAGAAAAACTGGGGACATTGGTGGTGGGAAATGTGCATGGTGAAGGATGTATGACTGAAAAACTATTTCCTGTCTCTCAGTTTACTAAAAATCATGTGGATTCAACAAAGAAGTTACAAACATACAATGATGAAAGAAAATAGTCTCTACAAAAAATTGTTATTGGGAAAGTTGGTTTGGATCCCTATCTTAAGCCAAATGCAAAATAAACTAAAAAATTAAATGCAAACATTAAAAGCTCAAAACTCCTAGGAGGAAACAGAGGAGCAATGTTTTTGATATTGGTTGTGATCATAGTTTAAATTTGATACCAAAAGCAAAAGTAAAGAAGGCAGCCAATAACTCACAATTTGCAAAATATGAGAATATATTCATAAACCAGATATTTGATAAAAGTATATATTAAAATATGCTGTGCACATTACTATAAGGACAAAAAGTTCTGTCTCCTTAGAATAGAATATTTTGATTCCCAGGAAAGCCAGGGTGGTTGGTTACTCTTTCTTTTCCACTTCTCTAAACAATGAGATAAAGGCTCAGAGACTGTATATATGAGTTAGGAAAACATTTAAACCTGTATATGGATGTGTATCTAATGTGGTCGTTTTTTTCCCCTAATGTGGTAGTACAACCTTTGATACTGGCACCACATCAATTGTAAATATTTTTATTAAAAATCTTCTAGATGCTGGCTTTTACCTAAAATGAGAAAACAACTTGATGCTTCCATTTCGTTTTCCTTGACAGGAGGTTCTTGAACTCTGCAGACCTGAATGAGGAGGACAGAGCAGATGGTTTATATTACAAGCAGAAAACTTTTGAGAAGGAAACAAATAGATTTAACAACATGGTTTTCTTACCTGGCTGAGTAAACTGGTAAAGATGAGTTTTCTCAAGAACTTTGGAAGGGTAATCTCATAAAGGACTATCGCAGTCAATATTTGTCTTAAGCTCTAGAATAGAAAATCTAAAAGTTAGTTGGCAGCCTCCTATAGGGCAGTATCAGGTGATATGTAAAGGCAAATAATTACATTAAGTAAAGGAAAAAACCCTATATTGTCTTTCTAAATTTGAATTTTGTTCAGTGATTCTGATTACTCTATCTTGCTTTAATAGATTAAAAAAATCCTTATGGTCAGGAAGATAGGTCGGGTACTTGTCTTGCATGTGGACAACCTGGGTTCTATCCCTTGGACCCTACATCATACCCACAACTTCACCAGGTGTGATCCTCAAGTGCAGAGCCAGGACTAAACTCTAAACAACAATGAATATGACCTGAAACTAAACCATAACAAAAATTAAACCCATCCCAGAGGGTTCCATCATGGAGCTATGTCAAATTCTTCTTTACCTCATGTACTCTATTAGCCACACAAACATGTAATGCGATTCTCCAATATTTCAATGAGTTGGTTCATTCACTCTTGGAATCTCATACTTTAGGGTGTTATTCTTACCTTAGTAACATGGAAATCCGTATCTTTGTCCTTATACTGGTTCAGGAGCCAAGGTATCTGGCCCAGGGCATATTCACACAAGTCTTCTCGATGTAACAGGAGACCCACGGCAGGGCCATGAGCTTTAATGATGGCCAAAGTCTGTAAAGGCAGCAAATATAATTTCTAACATCCCATATTATGTACTACGTACATTTATTAGAATGACAAAATGTTAAAATACCCTTCCCTACTTTGCCCAAATAGGTCTAACACCTTTCTCACTACTTGCAACTAAGAGATTTTTTACTTCTGATCATAGTCCTTCTCATCGTTTCTTTGGCGGTGGTTATCAGAGGTTTCAGCTTTTAGTTTTGTGCTTATATCTATCTGGCTCTGATATGGACAGGAATTTTTTGTAGAGTCAGGATTACAGAGTGCATAGTGGATATTGTGCTTGGCTGACTCCAACAGTCTTTCCTATGGGGCTGGACCAATGTAATTTCCATCAAAAGTATGAGTTTTCCTTCTTTCACTTCTTTTTATTTTCTCTCTCTCTCTCTTCCTTCTCCAAAATCAACCCTCTTGTCTAGAATTTATTTGTTGCATCATCTGAAATTTTTCTTAGTCTTCCAGATCAACACTCTCCTTTATGCACAGATACAATTTAGGACAAACTGCTGTTATTACAGAACCTACTGTACTCAATCAGATTTCTCTATTATTTGATTCTCCACTAAACCATTATTCATCTCCATCTTCCCAGATAAACAAAATGTCTTTCTTTTTTTCTTAAAAGATTACTCAAAGCTATTGCAGTCCTATTTCTAATTTATAGAACATTGTACCACCCCATATTAGTCACGTAACTTTTTTTAAAAGAGATTTTTCCTATTGCATAATTTCATTAAAAATGATTCAGCTTTTTTCAATACACAAAAATAATGTACACATTTTGTTTTGTTTTGTTTTTGGGACACACCCAGCAGTACTCAGGGTTACTCCTGGCTCTACTCTCATAAATCGCTCCAGGCAGGCTTGGGGGACCATATGGAATACTAGGATTCCAACCACCATCCTTCTGCATGCAAGGCAAATGCCCTACATCCATGCTATCTCTCTGGCCCCAATATACATATAAAATATACATATTTTTAAAGTCTTAAACAATAAATCAAAATATAGCTGATGTGAGCCAATTATTTAACTGAAATAGTATTCCAAGCTCTCTATCTAACCTTACTCTTCACCATTTTTTAGTCACTCTAGCCCCCATTTATTAAGAAATCATTCATTAAGCAAGTTGTAGAGAATAGATACCAGAGTATGGTTGAATAAGAGGATGATTTCCCCATCTTACATATATCAAATAGTTTCTTTTTTTTCAAATAGTTTCGTGATTTAGAGTATTTTGCATATTTGATAAGCTCTTGCTTTTATAGCATTGTTCACTTTGACAAGGTAGCTAATACATAATAGGTAAAATCAATATTTATCAAATGAATGTGTAAGTTAATGTATGAGAACAGCCATTTTTCATGCTCAGAAAGATATATGGGATTTCTCTGTAGCTCTCCATGCTGAACTATTTTTTTCCAATTTCCACCTTTTCATTAAAATTAACATGTTCAAGTTAAGTCGCTGAAAAATTGAGATAGTCTCCTAATTAGTAGTATTGCCTTAACTTATTTCTATATCACATATATTTTTATCACTAATAAGAATGAATGATTTTTGGAATTATAATAATATAATAATGCAACAATAATATTATACAATGTATTATGACTATATTGCATCATAAATATATCATATTATAATATGATAATAATCCTTGTTAAGGACCTCTCTATGTGCTCATTTCTTATAAAAAGTCCATAATAGTCCAGAACTGAAGCACTTAGAGTTCTTCATGTGTTAAAAACCACCTTTGTGATTATATTTCTTTCTTTTTCCTTTTTCAGGTTGAACTCACTCTACTGTGCATATTATTACATCTCTAACCTATGGTTCAGGAGGTTCTATTCTCTCTTTGGGAAATAAAGTTTTTCTGAAGTGAATAACTTTATGGACTGCATAGTTAGTTCCAATCCCATAGCCTTTGAAGTATTTGTCATGGCATCAAATGCTTCTTTTTCTGTGCTTGTGGCTTTGCATACTTTTCTGTAACTCTCCCATATCTACTTGCAGGAAGTTAGAAAGTATTTATCAAATATATGTGGTGTTAGAACTGTCTTACATAAAAAATTTAAAGGGCATTTGAGAAATTTACATATTTACTAATGTATGCTAAAATGCTATCTTTCAATAGCATTCTAAAATGCTATATTTTGATAACTTAAAAATAGAATCTGGAACCAAAGAAGGTAACAAAGTTTAAAATCTTTTATAGAGTAACACTTAAAGGTCTAAGTAGAATATAATTTAGTCAACTTAAAAATATACATCAGGGGCTAGAGACATAGTATACTATGTCTCTCTCTCCCTCTCTCTCTCTCTCTATATATATATATTATAGGTATACTAGGTAGGGTATTTGCTTTGCATGCAGCTGACCTGGGTTTGATCTCTCCCATTGTATATGGTCTGAGCCATTCCTGAGTGCAAAGGTCAGGACTGAACTTTGAATACTGCCAGGTGTGGCCCCTCCAAGAACCCCCAAAATTGTAGCAATTAAGCAAGATCTATATAAAATTATATATATGACTATACTTTGTAATCTATTTAGTATAAGGCATTATATTTTGAAGTAGCCAAGCATTCTTTAAATACTATTTTGTTTTATTGTGATGCTCACACATACATATTTTTCCTGATCAAATGATTCATCTTAATAGATTATGATATATGATGCAAAGTATTTAATGTTATATATGTCACTCGTTACTTTATTTTATCTTTTTTTTTTTTGATTTTTGGGTCACACCCGGCAGCGCTCAGGGGTTACTCCTGGCTCCATGCTCAGAAATTGCTCCTGGCAGGCACGGGGGACCACATGGGGCACCGGGATTCGAACCGATGACCTTTTGCATGAAAGGCAAACGCCTTACCTCCATGCTATCTCCCGGGCCCCTATTTTATCTATTTTTAACTTTATTATATTTAACTGTTCTCTCCACATATTGTAATGCTAGTTCCATGACAATAAGGATTTTGGTGTTTAATCTTTTCAGTATCTCAACATGAATAACAATGTCTTCCATGCCATAACAAAGTAATTATTAGAGTGAATAAATGATTTGAAAGAGGTAAACTAAAAGATTTAATAAGCTTGGTAAAACAGTCCTTCACTTTTCGAAATAACTGAAACTGAAATATCACAGCACTTAAAACGCATATATCAAAAATACTGGAAAAAAAATGTTGACTGGGATGTAATGAAAGAGGAATTCTTATTTACTTTGGTGGGAAATGTCATAAGCAGTATGAAGATTTCTCAAAAGAAGTAAGGATTGGACTTTACTATGACAATTCTACTTCATGATATCTAATTCACTAGCACAGGAAACTTTAATTAAAAAATTATTTGCATGCCTATTTTCATTTCAGTGCTATGTACAGCATCTAGGATAAGGAAGAAACCCAAAAACCCAACTATAAACGAATAAATAAAGTTGTAACATATATTCATAGTGGAATTCTATATATCTGTAAAAATATAAAGCCATGAAGCTTTCTGCAATATGGATAGAACTGGAACATATAATGCTAAGCAAAATAAAACAGAAGGAGAAAGTAAATATTGGTTAAGTTTTTATTTGTGTTAAATAAGGGCATAGATAGTATCAAACAATGGCAAACCTTTGACCCTGGGTTTAAAAACCTCAGAATATTTATTAGTGGGGCATTCCTGGGGAGAATAAAGAGGTTTACTGAAGGTGACATAAAGTCAGTGGAGGAGAGTCTTGGAACTTTGGTGGTAGGGAGGTAGAGTAACTTAATATGTGAATACTATAAACTTTATTGTAGGGGTCGAAGTGGTGGTGCTAGAGGTAAGGCATCTGCCTTGCAAGCTCTAGCCTAGGATGGACTGCAGTTTGATCCCCCAGTGTCCCATATGGTCCCTCCAAGCCAAGAGTGATTTCTGAGCGCATAGTCAGGGAGTGACCCCTGAGCATCAAATGGGCGTGGTTCCCCCCCAAACAAACAACAAACAAAAAACTTTATTGTAGCCTACACTGTATATATTATATACATATTATATACATAACACACATGTATATTACAATAACTGTATATGTATATTCATGCACTAGCATGTAAAGAGAGAGTTGAGTTTACAGTTTCAAAAACGTAAGAGTTTCAAATCATTATATAAACGTAAGAGTTTCAAATCATTATATAAACGTAAGAGTTTCAAATCATTATAGAGGAGAAGCTTATCCTGAAAATGGTGAGACCCCTACTTACTTGAATGTGAGAGTTTGTGGTTGCCCACCTCTCCATTATAAACCGGAACAGCATGAAGATCTTATCAGAGAGTCGGTTGGCATCCAATTTGGGATAGGGAAAATCCCTCCAGTGGTTAACATACTTGTAAATAGCTTTGCTGAACTTCTCAAGGGCTGCATTTGAAAAAATTACAAATGAGAAAAATCAATGAATGTAGATCATAAAATAGACAGAATCAAGTGCTGAGAAGACAAAAATATGCTTATCTTTTTACATATTGCTGATTAGAGTATGGGTTGATATACTTTGAAAAAAAATGTTATTACTTACCAAAGCTGAACATACATTTCCTACCACTGGTGGGGTGAGGAGGAGGGAGATTTGGGATATTGGTGATGGGAAATGTTGCACTGGTGAAGGGGGGGTATTCTTTACATGACTGAAATCCAACTATAATCATATTTGTAATCAAGGTGTTTAAATAAAGATATTAATAAAAAAGAAATTTCAATTTTAGATAATTGAAATTAGATAAGTATACATACAAAAATGAGTATTAAAATGTTCATATTAACATTTTTTTAATTTTTACTTTTTTTTAACACCTTGATTACATACATAATTGTGTTTGGGTTTCAGTCATGTAAAGAGCACCACTCATCACCAGTGCAAAGTTCCCATCACCATTGTCCCAAATCTCCCTCCTCCCACACACCCCCCGCCTGTACTCTGGACAGGCTCTCCATTTCCCTCATACATTCTCATTATTAGGACAGTTAAAATGTAGTTATTTCTCTAACTAAACTCATCACTCTTTGTGGTGAGCTTCATGAGGTGAGCTGGAACTTCCAGCTCTTTTCTCTTTTGTGTCTGAAAATTATTAGTATTGCAAGAATGTCTTTCATTTTTCTTAAAACCCATAGATGAGTGATACCATTCTGCGTTTTTCTCTCTCTCTCTGACTTATTTCATTCAGCATGATAGATTCCATGTGCATCCATGTGTAGGAAAATTTCATGACTTCATCTCTTCTGACAGCTGCATAATATTCCATTATGTATATGTACCACAGTTTCTTTAGCCATTCGTCTGTCATATTAACATTTTTTTAAACAATCTCAAACAAGGGCCAGAATGATATTACAAAAGGTAGGATGTTTACATTTCACAAGGCCAACCTGGGTTAAAACCCTGGCATGTCATACCAGGTCAATTCATACCCAGATTAAATCATACCATACTCAGGTTTAATTCTGGAGCCCCATGAGGCTGTAGCATAGCTAGAAGTAAGCCCTGAACAGTTCCAAGTTTGGCCCCCTCAAAGTCCCAAACAAACGAACAAAAATTGTCAAACATATACAGGTCCAAATATATTCTAATATATAAACTGAAAAATTATAGTTTAGACATGATAGAATACAGAATGGAAATGAACATTACACAAAATAATAGTCATGTACCTTATAACAGCCAAAAGTGATGGTAGAAGTTAGGCTTATGATGACTCTTACAGAACACGGAAAAGGTGATGTTTGGGAGAAGATACAGAGGGGACTTCTGGGTATAGCAATGTCATATTTCTTGACTTGAGTGATGGACATATTCACTGAATGAAATTCATCAACTTTTACACTTCTAGTTTGTATATGTTCTTTCCTTTCTTTTTTTTTCAGGCTATATCCAGCAGTGTTCAGGTTTTATTCTTGATACTGAAGGATCACTCCTGGTGGGCTTGGGGAACCATGTGGGGTGCTGAGGATCATATCTGGGTGAGCCATGTACAAGAGAACTTTCCTACCCACAGTACTAATGCTGTACCTACCCCATGTGTGTCTATGATCTCATACAATGAACATAATAGTCTACCTGCAAAGATATTATTTGTGCCACTAAGTTTTATTTACATTAAAAATTAAACACTATTTTCCTTTGCACATGTTTCATTAGATAAATACATTCATATAAATACATTCATAGTTTACTCTAAGATAACTCACATATACAAAGAATTCTCTAGAAATGATTTCCAGACTAACCATTCCTTTGCTCATTCATATTTCAATATTCCTCACACTTTTTAATAGTCTTTATCATAATCTTTGGTCTATATTTTATTGTATGTGTATGTCTTGCAATAAACAGTAAGAGAGAAAAGGTAATGCATTGTCCATAAAAGGTATCTGAAGCCATGGGCATCAAGTCTGCTTATTTGTTGGTTGCTTGAATAAATAAAAAGAATGGATGGAAGAATAACTATTAAATTTAATTCTTTATCTTAGTAGTATTCAGGCAAAAGTTTTTTTTTTTGCCTGAAATAGTATTGAAGGCTATTATTCTGGCTTTATAAAACAAAACAAAACAGATAGTTTTCTTTCTCATTACCATGATGATTTCTAATTTTACCACCACTTTTCTTCTTGGTTGTTAATAATGGAGACAAAAATGCTATTATGGACATCAAAGCTTATTTATGCAACACAGTGTTATTTTCAATACAAAATAGGAAAACTAGAAAGTATGAAAAGAGGCTTAGTATATAATTTAATTCCTCAAGTCCTTGAGTCAGATTGTCATAGTTCATATATTTCATTTTTTTAAAATAGTATCTTTTGTTAAGCACCATGATTACAAACATGTTTGTAGTTGGATTTCAGTTATAAAAAAGAACTACCCCCTTCACCAGTGCAACCTTCCTACCACCAATTCTCCCCGTAGCTATCCTCCCCTACCCCCTGTCAGTATTTGAGACAGGCATCCTATTTTTCTCACTCACTCCGCTGCTATAGTTCAAGTCATACCTCTACCCCAAGTTAGCAGTTTAAAACCTCAATTTTCTCACCTGTAAAATGAAAGAAAAATATTGTCTGCCTAATGGGGTTGCTGTGAAGGCTATAAATAAAGAAATATAAATAAAATAAAGCAAAATATTATCAAAAGATACCTGGCATGTCATATATACTATGTATTAAATATTGTCTCCACTGTTATTATGCATGAAGAAATGGTTAAAATAAGGCAATTTGATTAAGAAGATACTCCTGAAAGCAAGGGCTCTAAGTTACTGTAAATATTCAAAAATTATAATGCTATTTTTTTTTTTTTTTGGTTTTTGGGCCACACCCGGTGACGCTCAGGGGTTACTTCTGGCTATGCACTCAGAAGTCGCTTCTGGCTTGGGGGACATATGGGAAACCGGGGGATTGAACTGTGGTCCGTCTTAGGCTAGCGCAGGCAAGGCAGGCAGGCACCTTACCTCCAGCGCCATGCCTGGCCCCAATATAATGCTATTTTTAATCACAGTCTTGGGAGTTTCAAGTTGGAAGAGATAATAGAAATCATGTCATTTGACATCTGTATAGGTGATGTCATATTTCTCATTGAGAGATATGCAGAGAGATATATGACTCAATGTTTGATCAGAGAAGAGTTAAGTATGCCCAATTTATCCAAGGAGCCTCTCACTGTATATACCTGCCTTTCCCTAGGAATCTTAAGGCATATTCTCTTTAGACCCTTGGCTGCTATAGACATTTTCAGTCTGGGTGTGGGTTTTTATTTAAAATGACTATTACATTTTATAAAACCATTTTCCTTGAGTTGATGATTTTTAATTTAATTTAATTAGATTGTTTACTTGTTATTACAATATTTTCTGATAAAGAAATTATCTTTAGCTTACTGCCAAAGACCTTTCATCATTACAGACAGGTAATCAAACTAAAGAAAAAGAATAGTAGAAGTGGAGGCTACAGAGAGCACTAGGTAGTCATATAGATTTGGGTTGGAAAGTCACTTCTATATCTGACTATGTCATTATCTGTAGAAAATTATTTAATTTCTTTGACACTCAGTTTTCATCTGAATGAGAATGGGCTAATAGTACTTACACTTCATAGAATTTTTGTGAACAAAAGAAATAACTTTTCATGTTACTAAAAAAGCAAAGGGCTTTTCATGTTGGTAGGCACTCAATAAATTGTAACATGAAAAATCAGAATTGACTTAATAATTAATTTGTTCTTAATAAAGGGAAACCATAGGGATACACACCAATACAGAAAGCTTCTTTCATTTTTTCCTCCTCAGCCAGCCTCAGCATAGTTTGCATGGTGAGTAGAGTCATCATCATGAAGGGAATACTTTGGGATACTGCAGAAAAGGAATGAGAGAAAAAGGCATTGCCTTCTCACTTGGGGAGTTCTGTAACTCCTCCTTCCTCCTCCCTTGTCAACCACAAAACAAGCCTTCTAAGGCAGAATGGGGGAGTAAGAGGAGACACAATAGAAAAATGTTTCCTCTGCACTTCCTCCTCATAATAGTAGCATATAATTTAAGAATCCAATAGTGACTTTTATGTATGCAGAGAAAGCCAGGTCAAGACAATTTGAGGAAATGGTATATAAACTTTCCCCAAAAGCCATTCTCTACTTTTTGTTTATTCTGGAAAAACCCTTCTTAGTTAAACACAGCTATCTCTCTTTCTCTCTCTATTTCTCCTTATGCTTCACTAGGTAGATTTCTTTCTATAAAATTATTTTGCTTTACTAAAAAAAGTCACCTGTACCTCCTGGCATAAAGGAACCTTGATTATTATTTCGTTATTATACTACAGCCTCCTGTACCTCCTGGCATAAAGGAACCTTGTTTATTATTTCGTTATTATACATCTCTAGCATCACAACTTGTTTGTATGCTTGGTCTACACCAGGACATAGGTGCTAAAATATGCAAAGACGGGGTAAACAAATGTAAGAAATCCTTTATTCATGTAAATGTTTGGTGGCTTGCAAAATGACTTGTAGAAAAGGTGACACAAGCCATATGAAAGTTAAAGTAAGGGTGAAAATGTTTCTGAGCACAACGAGAACAGCACCAACTAAAGGACCAATAAACTCATACACAAGTGCATACAATTTTCCTACAGCATATTTGACTATAACAGAAGGTAGAGGTGCTCTCCTTTGTTCCCAGTTGCTTTTGGACAGTTAGGAACAATTGTTTCCCCAAGTCAGTGTGGAGAATACTCGTTCTGTACCGTAGCTGGTTGCCAATTCAGCTAGGGCCAATACAGTGAATTCATTTGGTAGCTCTAGGATCCTGAAGTTATTTTGTATTTCATACATTACAGAGTTAAAATCATGTGCTGCAAGAGACACCAAGACTTCACCAGCTAGCATTCTGATTTCTCTGAGGATCTGAGGAGAAAAAGGAAGATCAAAGTGAGTAGATGTATGGGGAAAAGCCTCCATGGAGCATGTAAAGTCCTTTGGTTTAAGGATTGAGGGAAAGCAGACTGTTGCAAGCCAGAAGACCCAAAGGCTGAATGTCAGTAGTTGGTAGAGCAGAAATAAATTTTAATTCATTTTGAAACTGAAGTTACTTAATGAATTTTTGAAAAGAAGAGATGTATTGGGGCCGGGCGTGGCGTTGCAGGTAAGGTGCCTGCCTTGCCTGCGCTAACCTAGGACGGACCGCGGTTCGATCCCCCGGTTCCCCATATGGTCCCCTGTGCCTGCCAGGAGCAACTTCTGAGCGAATAGCCAGGAGTAACCCCTAAGCGTCACCGGGTGTGGCCCAAAAACCAAAAAAAAAGAAGAGATGTATTTCTAAGGGTGTTTGGGGCCACTTGTGGTAGTGCTATCAGGCTTACTCCTGCTTTCATTTTCAGTGGTGTTCAGGGAACCATCTTTAGTGTGGGAATTGAACCATGGTTGGATGCTTATAAGGTAATCCTCTTAACCTCTGAACCAGGGGTGGCGAACACGCAGCTCTGGGCCAAAATAAATGCGGCTCTTTGCCTCTTGTATACTATGGCTCTTTGCCACTTTTGGATTTTGTTCTGCTGCTTTTGAAGAGGGACCTCTGAGGAGAGATCTCCCAGCGCTGAATCCTGCCCCCAGGCTGCGTCAACCCATCTCCCATCCAAACAACTGCAGGGCCAGCTAGCGGGGGACCCGTGTGTCACATGTTAGGTCACATCTTGCCTAACGTTAGTTCTTAGTGTGGAGGACGCAGCACACCCTCACCTTCACTGCAGGATTTTTACCCTCACTCAAAACGGCAAAATGCAATATGTGTTTAATAGATTATTGTTAAAATTATATGCTTTTGTGTGAGTGTCTGTTTTGGCAGGTCACTGCATGGTGTGGCTCTCTGACTCTCACAGTTTAAAATTTTGGCTCTTTGTGTCGAACTTGTTCGCCACCCCTGCTCTGTACTGTCTTTTTCACCCATAACACCAGGTTTTAGTAGAGTTCTAGTAGATTTGAAATTAGTACATATTTTCTTATAATTTATCAGGTATCCTAGACATACAGGATTTTTCTGATATGTTTGTGTCATATGAATTATATATTGAAAATAATACGGGGTCAAATACTTTGATTTCAATTCTGTCCATATCTAATTATCTTTAATAATGGAGATAGGTGGGAAACTTCTACTGTTGGTCATGGTGAGTAGGGTAAATTTGACTAATTTTCCTGCTGAGAAGAATAAAAAGAGCTAGTTATTAAAATGCATTTATACAACATCAAAGAGATTATAGTCTATAATGTAATGAGCTGTTCTGTTGAGATCTGGAGTCAATTGGAAATTCAGAGAGATAAGTCCTAAATTTAATACTGCAACATTTTGAGAAAAATGGTCAGAGTTCAGGTTCAACTAATGGCAAAACCCAGGTTGTTATATTTTTTGTCTTTGTTGTGAAGAACCCTAGAAGTCTTCTTTAAGATGAAAGCTGAAATAGTTGTTTCATACACTATAGTTCAATTCTGAGTTAAAAGAATTCTCAAGTTTTAAATTCAATCATAGATTATTAATATTATTGGCAGAAATGAATAAAATCCTTACTGAAAGAAATTAAACTTATTTAGGGCAATAATATATTTCTGTATTTTTTCAGATGTAAATTTATCATACAGAGTTAAGTATACATATAGATGAGAATTCATATTGGAGCTAGAAAATAGGGTGTTGGTAATAGAGAGATGTTGTTTTAAAATAAAACTTGGTCTATAGAGATAATATAATAGGTAAGGCACTTTCCTTGAAATGCAACTTATTTGGGTTCCATTTTCAGCACCAAACATAGTCCCTCAAGATCCCAAGAGTGATCGCTGAGCCAGAACAAGTCCTGAGCACCACTGGTGTGACATCCCAACCCTAAATCTCTCCAGAATCATTAACTTCTGCATCTAACATTGGACTAAAGAAATATTTCTTAGCTTTGCCTCAGTTTCCTTATCTGTTAAGGGATAACTGAGAATATTCATTTATTGGGAACATCAGGCTTATTACTTGATAAATAATTGATGATGAGAATATATTCAAGTTATCAAAAAAAAACCCAAATTAAAGCAAATAGTGGTCCTACCAACAATATGAGGAAAGATGATATGTTTCTTCATGGATGTAATTGCTTAATTAAAGCATGTCCTGTCACTGATTCATCAAAAAGAATCAAACTTACATTGCTATTTCTCATGTCCTTAGAAGAAGAACAAATCAAACGCTGGACAATAGCATCATCCAAGATTTCATTGGTCTGAATAATGGAAATGAGATGACTATAAATGTTTTCCTGTGAACACATAGTATTTAAAATGAAATTTGAGTGCAAAATGAAAAAAATCAGGTAAACTCAAAAATGACTAAAATACCATCAAGCTAAAAATATTACTCTACAGCACAATGCATTTTGTATCTTTTAATTGGGGTTTCCTGATCATCTTTAGGAAAAAATAGACATCGTAAGTAGAAAAGACTCATATATAAAATGAGTTTATTCTTAAAATTTGACTACATTTCATGGAAAAATGTAATTGAAGGCCTTGGTACATTATCTGTTATTTTAAAGTCTCATAAACATATGCTGTTAAATGGGAAAGACAATTACCCTAAGTGTTGCTCTTACTAGAGGGAAATGACTGTGACATTAAGGAACACAATGATTCTCACAGAGGCAACTATGTGTTGGAACTAGGTCCTAAGGGAGATTTTTGTAGTTCCTTGATTAATTCATGCTTTGGTCAAAAGAGAAGTTGTGAATCTTTTTGGATAAAGCTTCAATCTCTGGGATTTGTATTGCTTGGCCAAATGCTGTGTGTGACAGCTTTTCTGATCTTGTAGGTCTTTCCTTAACTTTGGAAGATAAGATAAAGATTTTCTGAATTCTCTAGCACCTTCAAGCATGTTACTTCCATGTATTATGCCCGTGTTTAATGTGTAAAATGGCATCCCTTGCAGATGGAATTATAATATCTACTCAGAGTTGAAAATCACAAGATTCAAAAACAAAAATATAGACGCTGTCCTTCACAGAGAAGTGACTCAGATTGGTTAGAGATTTATTCTAAATTCACTAAGAAAGCAACTCTTAGATATAGTTTTGCTGTTTTAGGCAAACCATGCAACTCCTCTATGCTTCATTTCTCTTAGTTGTTAAATGGGAGTAAGGATACTTCTAACCTCATCAAGTTATGTGGAGTGAAGATAATACATATACTATTGCTTGGAGAGTATTGAACTCTACTTTCTAGATAGGTGTTCAGTGAGGAGTAGCTAATACTACTTTACAAAAAGTTAGTAAAGCTTGAAATACCTTCAAATACCAGAAGGAAAATATTTCAAATTGTGAAATATCATGGCAGATGTTTAGAGAAGATCTTTTGGGATTTATATCAGAGCGCTCAAATTATAAAGAAGATTCAATGCCTGCACGAATTGTAAGTCACATACTTCAGCCTTTATAGCATTTTCTTCTTTTTTTTTGTTCTTGTTTTAATTTTTGCTTTGATGTTTTTGTTACACATAACTGTGTTTGCTTCCTTTTTCTAGCTTTTTGCCTAGGGAATACTTCTAATGGGGCTTGGGGAAACCCCATGGTACTGGATGTGTGTGTGTAGTTGTAGAAACTAGTGAACTGTGTACAAGTAAAGTACCCAACCCAATGCAGTCTCTCTTGCCCTTTATTTTCTTATACAAGGTTATAAAAGGAGACATTCTTTTGATGGCATCTAGAACTGCATATTATGATTCTTACATGCTAAATATTGATCATAAAATTGAGATTGGTTTTGCTCCTTTACAGTTTTTTTTTTTTTTTTGGTTTTTGGGTCACACCCGGCAGTGCTCAGGGGTTACTCCTGGCTCCATGCTCAGATATTGCTCCTGGCAGGCACGGGGGACCATATGGGGCACCGGGACTCGAACCGATGACCTTTTGCATGAAAGGCAAACGCCTTACCTCCATGCTATCTCCCGGGCCCCCTTTACAGTTTTTTATTGTTTAAATAAAATTACTTCCATTTAAATATATTTCCTTTGTGTTTTTAAAAGGAATATCACCTAGAAATTCAGAAAGAAAAGTGGAATTTGAGGCACTGAAGAATGGATACAAAATAACAAGTAGACTAAAAAAAGGAAACAAAATGAAATGTATTTTTAATTTTCCTACCTTGCTAATATTATCTTCCTTATCCAGCATGCCAAGAGTGAGGTTAATATTTCTGAAAATCTCTAAAATGGCCACATACCAAAAAAAAGAAATAGAGAATTAAATTTGTGTTAAAATACCTTCTTTTAATTTACTATGAAAGTCACAAGATCTTATTTTTTGCCATCTCTCTTTTCTCTATTTCCTGCTCTTCTCCCTTTCCTTCTCTCTCTCTACCTCACATTTTCCTTATTCTTCTTTATGATAGGTGGCTCTTTGATGGCAGGAACTGTATTACTAATATTTCATATGCTGACATCCTTGAAGATAGCAGATGTTCAGTAATTTTTGTTTTACTAAAGGGCAGATGAAAGATGATGGATTCCTATTTATCTCTCTAATCATGTGGGCATTGCTCTGTAGATCCTTTTTTTTTTTTTTTTGCAAGTCTCAGCTTTCAGATAACATGAGTTGAATTCTTTACTCTTCTAGTCTTGGAAGGTAAAAGTATGGATTTTTAGAGTCTAATCCCATCCCCATCTTCACCTCCCACCCCACACACTTTTTTTTCTTCTACAAGCTCTTCCCTCTGGCCTTTACAAATGATTGCTCTAGTTCAGTGGTCCTCAAACTTTTTAAACAGGGGCCCAGTTCACTGTCCCTCAGACCATTGGAGGGCCAGACTGTAGGAAAAACAAAATTACGAACAAATTCCTATGCACACTGCATACATCTTATTTTGATGTGAAGAAACAAAACGGGAGCAAATACGATATGTGGCCCGAGGGCCGTAGTTTGAAGACCACTGCTAGTCCATGCTCATGGAAACTTGCCTTTTACTGATAAGGATCAAAATGTTTTTGACTTGTCCTTTCCAGAATTGTGTGTGAGAATACAATTGCCAGGAAAACTGGAAAAAAAAGAATTAAGCCTTCTAGACCATGTGACAAATTGGGAGGAAAGATACTTTTGGAGGCAGTGATTTTTCACATGCCCTCTAATAAAAAGACATGACATTTAGTACTTTTTAAAAGGGAACTATACTTAAAATTGATGGGAAATATTTTCAAAAAATTTTCTAATATATGCTATTAAACACAAATCTGTCATTCTTCATGTTGGAGCTACTTTCTTCCCAGAAGACTATGTATTTAGAAAGGCAAGGCACAGTCAGCTTTTGACTTCCTAGTCTTAAAGTGATTCTTTAAAATAGTTAATGTAATTAGGATTTTTTTGAATGAGTAGAGACAAATAAATAGTCTTTTTTACACATTTTTTCATAAAAGTTTTAAGGGTTTCATGCCTCCCACAGTGACATGCACCATCTCTCATGACCTTATGTGTACATAAGATCACACAGACACAAAATACTTGACTCCTCTAGATCTGATGATAATGCTTACCTGTGGACTCCTCTATGTTCTGAGTCATAGCTTGTCTGTTGCAGGGCCTCTAAGAGACAGGATCTAGGTACCAAGTACTGGAATGCAAAGTGATTGTAGAAGCAGGTTCCAAGTTTCTCATATACAGTTCACTTGAAGGTTTATACAGCACAGTCCTGACTCCACTTGATCTTCACAATGATCTAGGAACTTTCTGAGATGAACTGCTGTTGATGAAGATGCTGGGTTTTTACCACTACGACATTTTCTTGCTTCTGAACTCTTGCTGATTAACAAAATGGCTACATCTCACTGACCATTGTCCCATTGGTGAAGATTAGTGTATATGAGCAGGAAGAAATTAGAGAGTTGGGTTCAAACCATTTTTGTCCATCAGTGAAGTTGCTCTCCCTAAACTTGGGTCCATTGGTCAAAAAATTGGGACTAGTTTTGTTACTTCATAGGCCTGATCTTGGTAAAGCCTTTATGGTGATCTTGTTGATTATTCTACTAGGTAAAAGTCAGTCTCATAAACTGAGCATGCTCAGTGTACCAGAATGCCTGCCAGGGGCAGTTGATTGGAATGTCCAACTGACAGCAGCAAAGCAAAGTTTTCTCTATATCTCTTCTTGCTCCCATGAATTAGCTCCCATTATATCCATGTTATGAATATTGGTTTCCCTTCAGGCATAGACTTTCTCTCTAACTCGATTCTATTTTCCTACTTTCAAAGCATTAAAAATAAGGTTTGTTTGTCTTAGTGCTTTTGACATATTACCATGGTCTTAAATCTGGTCCTAATGCTCTTCTAAGTCCAATTTTCTCTGACTGAACCTCTCACTGAATGGACATACTGTGTTTATGTCCAGTTATAGAATGGGAGAGTGGTCCTAGACTTGTATAGGTCTGAATTGTAGAGACTGAAGAGATAGTCTTCATTACTGCTTCATTACTATTACTGCTTCTCTAGTGACCTTTATTATTGTAGGAGCTTATTTGACTTAGAAGTTTAGTATTTACAACTAATCCCCTAATGAATTTAAATTTATTATTCTTGTATAGGCAAAAGTTTTCCTCTGAATCTATATAAAGGTTCTTGGCCAACTGATGGGTAAGAATATTATCAAATACCAAGCCAGGGATGCTATTTCTCTGAGTATGGCCTACAGCACCTTGTAACAGCAATGTGCCACTGTTCTTATTTATTTGTCCATTCCCAGGCTCCCTCCAGACATGGAAAATTAGGATAAGGGAAAATTTGCAATTCTGATTTAGTTAACATATTGGAAGTACTTGCTGTGGTCCTTGCCTCAAAAGTGTGGAGTAGTTAAAATGTAAGTTAACTAACAGGTGTTCCTTGAAGTTGGGTAGGAACAACTTACTATATAACAATTTATTATCTCTATTTCTTACTATAGAAAAAACCTGAGAATTATTGGGTCAAAGAGGTATTGAAGTAATAAGTAGTCAGCCAGAAACTCCTAACATCTTAAAGGGAAACAAAAATGTTGGAAATTGTGTACCAGGGGCCTGGTGGTGGCGCTGGAGGTAAGGTGCCTGCGCTAACCTAGGACGGACCCCGGTTCAATCCCCCGGTTCCCCCATATGGTCCCCCCGTGCCTGCCAGGAGCGACTTCTGAGCGAATAGCCAGGAGTAACCCCTGAGCGTCACTGGGTGTGGCCCAAAAACCAAAAAAAAAAAAAAAAAAAAAAGAAATTGTGTACCTTTAAACAATATGCAATGGAAGAAAAAAATCAGTGATTTAGTTAATTGTTACAATCAATTTTTTGTTCTTATGAATGATGGCAAATAATTTTTTCTGAATGTCAATGCATATAGAAATCAATGCTTGATTTCATAAAGATTTGAAAAGTTGGGAGATGACTGACATTGACTTTGTAGTTTATTCATCAGGGCAATTAAAACACTTTTCACTAACCTTTCAGACAAAGCACTTTCCCCATCTTTCTCTCTTTTTCATAGACATTTCTGCAGATTGATGAAAAAATTACAGCAGCAAATTAATTATCATTTAGTTCTACTTTTATGATCTGCTTGTTGCTTCATCTCCTTTCTCCTACTCCTTTCTCTAAATTAGCACAAAGTCAGTTTAGTTTCCTTGGAAATTTACTAGTATATTAAACACTGATTCCCATAGTAATTGGATGGCAGGAGTATAAACGAACCATTATTTCTTTTGTTTTGTTTTGTGTTTTGTTTTTCTCTCTCTTTTTTTTTTTTTGTTTTGGGGCCACACCCGTTGATGTTCAGGGGTTACTTCTGACTATGCGCTCATAAATCTCTCCTGCCTTGAGGGAACTATATGGGACACCAAGGAATTGAACTGCTGTCCGTCCTAGGCTAGCGCTTGCAAGGCAGACAGACGCCTTACCTCTAGTGCCACCGCTCTGGCCCTGAGCCATTATTTCTTAAAGTTTGTTTATAAAAGAATTTAAATTCAGATTGCTAAAAAGAGCTAAGGTATGTACCTGAATATGCTGCAACATTTGGGAGTCATATCCAGAGGTGCATAGGAGCTATTCATGGCTCTGTACAATAGTGATCTCTGGCAGTGCTTAGGTCATATAAGGGACTGGGCATAAGTGGGATTGTTGGCATGCAAGGCCACCCTATAATAAGTACTATCTCTCTCTGGTCCCCTTAAGACAAAAAAGGCAATGGGAAACTATTGAATTGAAGGTTTAAATTAAGTAATATCAAAATTCATTGAAGTTAAAAATTTTTGTGGTTTTAGTGACTATTGTAGAATACAATTCTTTTCAATGTGACACAAGTCTTTTTATATTTTAAGTGAAAAAAAAACTTTATTTTACGTTAGTTTTATGACAAGCTTAATCTCTTGCATTCTAGTGTATAAAAGCAAACTACATGTGTCTTTATTATTAATAGATCCCTCCCCCCAATTTTTCTTTGTGGCTACACCTAATGGCATTCAGGGATTACTCCTGGCTTTCTGCTCAGAAATCATTCCTGGCAAACTCAGGGGATTATAAGAATCCTAGGGATCTAACCTGGGTAGGTCCCAGGTTGACTATAGGCAAGGCAAATTCCCTACCTCTGTGTTATCACTCTGACCCCAGATTCCCATTTTCTTCCATTTTCTTTTCTTTCTCCTTTCTTCTTACTTTTCTGTCTTGTCCTATTCATTTCTCTCTTTTCCTGATTCTCTCTCTTTTTTCTTTTTGGTTTTTGCCCCATACTGGTGATGCACAGGGGTTTACTCCAGGCTATGCACTCTGAAATTGCTCCTGGCTTGGGGGACCATATGTGACACCAGGAATTGAAGTAGGTTAGTACCACTTGTGCCACCACTCTGGCCCCTGATTCTCTTATTTTTTATTTTCTTTTTCTACTTATCATCAACAATAGCAGCAAAATAATTATTTCCATTGTATTTCAGTTTAGTTCTATTCAACACCCATATAATGACTCATTCTAAGCAAAAAGCTCCATAAAGAGCTTTTTTACATGTCTGTTGAGAAAGGGTATATTTTAACCTCAAAGAATGGAAATCTACAAGGAGGGGCCACTGCAAATGACACAGATTAAGTAGTGACTATTATGCTTGATGAATAAACCAACAGTCTGAGAGTGGTAAATTCTGTTCACAGAACTCAGGAAGACATCTAGGTAGTCTTTAAGGTGAATCCCTTAAATAAGAGGCAGAGAAGCTCTAATTAATTTATGTATTAATATGAGTAGTATGCATAAATAATAGTATTTTCTTTTTTTAAAATAAGTTCTCTATTTAAATAACTTGATTGCAAACATAATTGTAATTGGGCTTCAGCCATAGCAAGAATACCCCCCCTTTACCAAGCAATCTTCCTATCACCAATGCTCCCCTTCTTGATTTTAGGTTTAGACTTATCATTTTCAAACATATATGCACTAACTTATATGTTATTGTAATAAAACACATCAATACTATTTTGTGGAGCTGGAGAATGTGACTCAGCAGTATGTCTCAAATATGTATGAGACCCTGGATTTTATTTAGACAACCAAACATACACAGAAAACCCCCAAACTAAAAAGATCACTTTATTTTAGGGTGCAAGATAATCATTCTAGTATGAAACAAAAAAGATAAAACATAACCCAAGGATCATAATTTAGAAAACTGGACCTTATCTAAGTTCTAAATGAAATAATTTGTATTGTTCCTGGAAAATTAACCCCTCAGCATTCAGCTAGAATTTTAAATTGCAAAACAAAACAAAATAAAAAAAATACTGTTTAGAATAAATTGGTTGACCTCAAGTTCATTTCCTGTTCTGTTTCCACTTTCTTAAGAATATCAAAACTACTTCCAATTCCTATACAAAAATACTTAATAATTATTTTTTCACATTGAAACATTTTTTTATAAATCGGAATTTCTTACACTCTTTCCCATATAAATCCAGCATCAGGATTTTTTTTTTTCAAACTGCTGACAGTAGCAGATGGTCATGTAGGGAGAGAAAATGGAAGAATCTCAGGACAAAATGCAAGGCAATTGCCTCTGAGAACAGAAAAATACACCTCAAAGCCTACAATAATAACCAAATTTCATATTTGTTGATTAATAAGACTCAATATATTAGCCAGGAATTGCTAATATGAAAAAAATGTTACGTTTCTGCACTCTAAGTATGATGCACTTAAAAACTGAGAGTGTGATTTCAAAGTGATTCCTTCAGGAATTCAGAAGGAGCTAAGAAATTTAATCTAGAGCAGGGAATTTGTAGATAGATTTATAAAATGATTTCATTCGCAACCCCCTGGAGATAAGTGAGTGATTTTCCAGAAAATTATTTCCCCAATGCCTTTTATTTTTTACTTTGCTTTTGATCCACACAAGGGAGTGCTAAGGACTCTTTTGGTTCTGTGCTCAGGGATCACTCCTGGCAGGTTTGGGGGACCATATGAGATGCTCAAGACTGGATACAGCTCAGCTGCAAAACACCCCTCCTATTTAGGGAAAATATATGTATATTCCCTATATACATATATATAAATATAAATATATATATTCCTACCCATCTTCTCCCCTGCAAAACACCCCTTCTATTTAGGGAATATATACATATATATGTATATATACACATATATACACATCTTTTTCCCTACTTCCAGAAGACCTGGCAGCTAAGATCATGCTCCACAAAAGCTACAGTGTCAATAATAGTGCTTTGAATTCCTAGACCTTGCTAATGCATTTGTGCTACACATAACTTGGTTTGATGCTGTCATCCCCATAGGAACACACCAATTAAGATACCAATGTGTAGCTGAGGTCACTTAATATTTGGAAACAAATAAAATAGCAGACAGCAATATGAGCTTACTAAACCTTCTAACATTATCTTAAGCACCTTGTTGGAAATACTATAATTTTCACATTTTTTAAGACTGTACTTATTTTTCTTTCTTCATTTCCTTTTCCTTTTAATTTTCTCTTTCTTTTTTTTTAAAAATAATTTTGATATCACTTATCAGATAACTTTGTCTATTATGTGATGCATGTTCTTTATATAAGGAAAAATCATAAATGAAAAAAAGCTACTTTCTTAAGGTTGTTATTTTAAGAATAACAATTTTTCTTGTTATTAGCTTGAGAAATTGATTTTTTTCTCTCATTTAAGAGAAAACTAGTCCAGGGATGTAACAACAGTCTGCAGAGTCAAAAACACTCTACAGGGTCCTTTTGTTCCACAATGAAACACAATTTAGATTCTATTTTTATTATTTTAATGACCACAAACCATCTTTAACTTATTCTAAGGTGGCATAAAAATGTGGATATTTACATGCTATATGTAGAGACTCTCAGGATTCCTACAAATGTTCACTAAAATTTAAAAGGGCAACTTTCTAAATAATGTCTAAAAAACATTGTAGCCAAGAAATGGTCATAAAGGATTAGGTCAAGCCTCAACAAAAATTTCTTGTCACCAGGAATATTTTAATTTAACTAGTGATCTTTTGTTCTTAAATTTTTTTAAATTAAATTGCTATGAGATACAGAGTTAAAAAGTTGTTGATGGTTGAGTTTTGGTCATACAATTTTGTACCACCTACCCCTTTGGAACCAATGTTTATTATCTGCCACCAGTTTCTCCAGTTATCCCTTCCATGTTTCTGCCTCTAGTCTGCCTCTATGGCAGGCACATTTCTCTCTCTACCTCCCCCCTCTCTCTTTCTGTGCCCCCTCTGAGTTAACAAAAATGAACCAGGAATTCATCTTAGTATTTTGTACTTGTTAAAGGAAAAAGGTAGATCCATCAGTATTAAATATATTTAGAATAAAAGTGTATAATCTAAATTTCAGTTTCTATAAAATTTATAGTTAAGTTGATAAAAATGAATAATTCAAAGGAAAGATGTCACTGGTTATTAAGTTAATATAACTTATTTTGTTTGTGTTGTTCTTACTTTTGTATATAGAAATTTATTCCAAGCTAGATTACTGGAATCCAATATCTCAATAAAATTATGTTAGTTTTAGCCATAAGATTCTTTATTTTAAGAGAAAGCTTTTTAGAATAACTATTTCATTCTATAAACAATTTTAATTATTGATTACCATGGTATTTACTTAAGTACTTTTATTATATTGTCTTAATAAAATAATATTCCTAACATTTTCATTACTTCTTGGTAATATATTTATAATAATAAATTATTTGTTGATAATACGCTTCTTTTATAAAAGAAAATACTGACCTTTATTTGTTACTTTCAATGTAAGTGTGTAATTTCTCATTCCAATTGTTATTAATGATTCTTCTACTTTGTTCTTACTGGCTATATTTTCCTGTTTCTTTGATATCTTCTGTAAAATTGGTTATTCAGCATGTAGTGAGCTGAATATTTTTGAGCATTGTGATACAAATAAGTTACCTGAAATTCTCACTAAATTTGCTTTTGCCATTTGAAAGGGCAACTTTTATAGAGAACTAATTGGACAATTTTAGTAGAGAGCTAATTTGGTTCTATTATCAGATAATGTTTTTTTGAGCACTTTCTGAAATACCAGGAATGATGAAAATTTTTCTATTCTGGTTGAAAATGTGGAGTGTCAAATCTGTGTGATTTCTGGGTTACAGAGGTTACCTCCTCATGATTTACTTCTTGCCTCAGTCATTGTCTCATATATGGTTTCAATACTCCACAGATTGGAGGAAAATGCTCAGTGGATCTGTTGTACTTTCTCCCTGTAAAGTACAGAATATCTCCAGTACCTGCCACATAAACTCGCCCCATTATGCTAATTCTCGGTCTCTTTGTTATGTGTCTTCAAGTTAAGGATTCTCTCAGCCCCTTCTGATTTTTTTCCTTCTCTATTATGAGACTTAGAAACTTTCTTTTGAATGTAAAGACAGGTAATTATCGATGCTGATCTTGTATTTTTTCCCTCTCAGAGTCTTGCCTAAATTGCTATTCAGACATTGTAAATTCATACTATATTATGTTAATAATACCATATTAATTATATTACATAGTATCATATAATATATATAAATATTCAGCTATTTTAAGGGTATTCTCTGGGGCCCGGGAGATAGCATGGAGGTAAGGTGTTTGCCTTTCATGCAAAAAGGTCATCGATTCGAATCCCGGTGCCCCATATGGCCCCCGAGTCTGCCAGGAGCAATTTCTGAGCATGACGCCAGGAGTAACCCCTGAGCACTGCCGGGTGTGACCCAAAAAAAACAAAAAAACAAAACAAAACAAAACAAAACAAAACAAAACAAAAAAAGGTATTCTCAACCCCTGCAAAATTGTCTTTGTCAGAAGCAGAAATCCTATCAACATCATTATAGTTAAGTTACATCTGTTTTATAAACTGAGGCCATTTATAGAGCTCCCAGAAAGTAGAGATAAGTTGGTATACACTAGTATATAATTTGAAAATATATTTTACTGCAAACAAACAAACAAACAAAAAACCAAACCAGAAACAGTAACAAGTCCCCCCAAAAGAACTCTAGAAAATACCTTATTAATGACCCAAACCTATAATGCTTTATCATTCCTATATATAAATCCATATGTAGGCAGGTAGCCAAAAGCCAAAGCAACTGTTCTTCAGTGCTGTTATGGATAGAATTCTTCCTCTAGTTCATCTGTGCTTGCTATCTTTAGTATGCCATTTTGACTGAGTTGCAGACTGGTTGCCTCATCTCTAGAACTCATTTTTGTGTTCCAGAAGGAAAAAAAATAGGAGGGTGGAAAGTTTTCTCCGTGTGAGATTTTGTATTTTTAATGTAGGAAGAGATTGATTTTATGGAGGAAAATTTACATTTTGGTAAGAATTTAGGTACACTGCCACATTTCATTGTAATTGGGAAATCATGTATTTTACCTTCCATGCATCTCAATAAAAAAGGAAGGTATTATGAATATCTTTTAAATAGATAATTCAGTGTCTTCTAATACAACAATCCTATCATACCCAAATAATGAAGGACAACATCACTTAAATATGACTATAGATTTAAGGGAGCCAGATAATAGCATTTATTTCCAATGCTTAGTAGCTTTTTTTTTTGTATTGATCAGTTGGTCTTTTAGAAACATAAGGATATCAATAAAAATAAATAAAAGTGATAAAAGTAGCCTGGCAATAAAAGATAAACTCATATTATCATTTTTAATTTTTGCTCAAGTACTTATGTGTGAATATGATACATGTAAAAATTCAAATTTCATATATAGAGTTTAAATTAGGATTAAAAACATTTTTATTCATTAATCTTTTTAATTCTTAGATATATATGTACACACACGTCCACATAGTTTTGATGCTGTTGAGATAACAATTTCTTTTTTTAAATATAATTTCTTAAAATAAATTTTCTTTTGAAAATCCCAAAATAAGTATACACAGGAAGAAACACACAAAGATTAGATGAATTAACAGATAATTTGTCAACAAGCTCTCCAAAAGTGGTCTTAAAGCACTTTTTTACCCTAATAAGATCTTTACTTAAGCACCATGGTTACAATGATGTTTGTACAAGTTGGGTTTCAGTCATAAAACATTCATCTTCCTTTACCAGTGCAACCTTCCCACCACCTATAGCCCCCTTCCCTTCCCCATCCCCCTGCTTGTTTTTGAGACAGGCATTCATTGTCATGATATTGTTAGTATAGTTATTTCTCTAACTGAGCTCACCACTCTTTGTGGTAAGCTTCATAATGTGGGTTGGTCCTCTGGCCTCCTCTAAGTATAGTTTTTAGTGTGTACTCTCTCTAAACAGGCGGAGCTTAGTTGGTTTCAAGACAAATTTTTTCCTGTTTGAAGATTGTTAACTGTGATCAGTTGAGTTGTTTTAGAGAATAGAGTTTAATAGAAAATGTAATAAATTAATAAATAATTGATGCTGGTAGTAAAAATGTTTTGTGAGAAAGGAGAAAGGTCTTAATCATTTATATATATTTTTAATTTAAATATTCATAAATAAAAATCTGTTATATATATCTTATATAAACATTTAAATATTAAACATAAATGAAGAAATAAATTTATAGAGTTACCCTATAAGGTTTCATCACATCAATAATTATCACATCTCTGTCCATCTTTTATTTATATCATTTTTCCCAAGTGACAGCTTATTTCCAAGCAAATTCCAGACATCATATAGTTTTATTAAAATTATGTTTTAGAGAATGTTTCACTAAGAATTCAAATGAGTTCTAAAAAAATTAAGTAAAGATATTTGTTTCATTTTGGGGCCACACCCAAAAACCCACACCCAAAAACCAAAAAAAAAAAAAAAAAAAAGTTTGTAAAATCTAGATATTCTACTTGCATTATTTGAAACAAATTTTGATAGAATCCTAGGCTCCATCCTATAACCTGTGCAAATACCAAGATCTCTAGTTACAGAGATTTTTAAGATTTTATGATTTTATCATCCACAACTGAGCTGAAAGTTTTCAGACATCACAAAAGGAGCTAGGGGAGAGAATAAGAGCATGTACGAAGTCTGTAGTTATTCCCATGAAAGTATACTTCAAGGGCAGAGAAACCCTGTATCTCTTAGGCCAAGGGAATTCCTTTTCTAATCTCCCCAAATTTACTGTGCCTATGCAAAAAAAAAGCACAAATTATTATTTTTGTTTTGTTTTTGTTTTTTGGTTTTTGGGCCACACCCAGTGACGCTCAGGGGTTACTCCTGATTATGAGCTCAGAAGTTGCCCCTGGCCTGGGGGACAATATGGGAACCGGGGGATTGAACCGTGGTCCGTCCAAGGCTAGTGCGGTAAGGCAGGCACCTTACCTGCAGCGCCACTGCCCGGCCCCCAAATTATTATTTTTATTATTGTTTTTGTTGCTTGGTTTTTTTATTTTGCGTGTGCTTTGTTTTGTTTTTATCTTGGGACTGTAGTATTGTTTGGTTGTTGTCTTTATTGCTGAGGTGCTTATTGCTGTGGTGCTTGTTATGTTTTTCTTCCTTTTTTCCTTTCTTCTCTTAAATTGATATTTATAGCCTATAGAAGGACTCCTCCCATTTTTTTTTGCTTGTTTGATTTTTGCCCCCTTTTTTCCTTTTTCTTTTCTTTTTTTTCTTTTCTTCTAACAGAATCGCATAACTTGAACCATCTTGTTCTGCCTCACAAATTGAGGGAGAAATAGTGGAGCGGACCAAGACCAAGCAGTCATATGAATATTGAGTAGAAATAAAAAATAATCAATCTTAAACACCAAATCCAAAGCCAATGACAACAAAATTGATACTCAATCTACAATCTAGACAGAGGGGAGCAATTATACTAGCAGCCCGGGGGCAAAGGTGGGAGATATGGAATGCATACTGGGAACAGAGGTGGAAAGTGGACAACTTTGGTGATTGGAATGCCCCTGATTCAGTGTAACTATGTACCTAAAATATTACTGCGAAAGATTTGTAATCCACTGTGGTCAAATAAAAATTATTTTAAAAAAGAATTAAAATTAAGTAATATCTACTGTTTTCTATCTTAATTTAAAAACAAAAGGGCCATGTTGAAATAATTATAAAATGTTGGTGTGGTAGAAAAATAAGGTGAAAATTCAGCAGTTTTGGTGATACTACTTGTATTATAAAGACACATTTGTAACATCAGCGTAAAGACATTTAAAAGCATGTTTATTCTATATATGCATACCTTATTTGCATTACAAACTGGCAAAGTATCTCATTCACAAGTTTAACTATTTAGACAGGTTTGTGGTTCTGTCTGAAGTTGGCACTTAAATATTTTCTTTGCCTGTCAAGAAGTGTCACTTTTAAGTCTGATTAAATGAGTACCATATGCACATCTAAATTTAGTTAGTTTTATTTTAGGGGTTGAATTAGCAGTTTTCAAGAAGGGCCATTTTATGCTGACTGAGTTCGATTTTAAGCACAGCTTTCTCCACTAAGAAAGGAATTAGGCTTGTCAGAGATTTTTCTAGGCCCTGGAAAAAATCTTTACTTACTAGTATAGAATGGACTAGAATAGCATATCAAAATTTGAGGGAATGCCTGATGCACAGGAAAACTTAAGTTGTGCCCTTTCATTCTCCCATGCTCTTCATAGCAGGGCATTTGTCCACTGGGAAAGCTGCAGGCACAGGAATTTTACTTCTTTTAATCTCTCAAACTGCTTGGACACAAATATAAATAGGAACGTCCATCTTTTGGGGCTGGAATGAGAGTACTGTAGGTAGGGTGCTCGCCTTACACCTGGGATGAGTCCCTGGCACCTACATGGATGCCAATCTGCACCAGGAGTATCCCCTGAGCACAGAGCCAAAAGTAAGCTCTCTGAGTACTGCTTAGTGTGACCCTAAAGCAAAACAAACAAAAGTTCAGTTTTTTTTTAATTGACAAACTATATATTTTCATTTTTATCCCAAGTTTCCCATCCCATGTATGAAAAAAGAAACTTGGAATAAAATGAAAATAAAACCAGGTACTGCAGACAAGGCAAATGCACTAACTGCCATGCTATAGGCTCAAGCCCCTTTATATATATATATAT
>PVKC010004408.1:0-35765 GCA_004027635.1 Crocidura indochinensis | reverse complement strand
CTGTTTTAATGGCTTGTGGACCCCTGCAAGGGGTCGCGGCCATCTTTAAACATGGCTGCACGTGGCCCAGGTTTATAGGCACAGTCCATTTAGAAAGAGCCAAAATCAAACTGAAAAGTAGAAATCTCACCATAATCGCTGTTGTGTTGGGTCCAGGATTCAGATCCACGTTCAGGGCGCCATTTGTTGTATTAATTAAATAAAGATGAGGCTGGATGGAGCTGGATGGAGATGGAGGCCTCTGTCTGCTCTCCCAGGCCACGTGGCTCCATCATCCATTAATCGATGGGTCTGGGGTCCAGGAAAGCGACGGGTAGAAATCTCACTCACAGGCAGGATTCAGGAAGTAACAGCTTTATTCATACCCTAGCCACCACATGTGTGGCCTATATCATAACCAATTAAGCATTCATCGTATCCACCCAAGACTCCTCCCATCAATAGGTGGGTCTCAGGTAGATTAACCTAAATCCAGGGTGGGGTTACACATGGAATAAATGTATTCTAGTTAATATTCATGTTAGACATAATGCTCAAAAAATGATTATTTTTAGGATATGATTTTTATGATGTTATCAACTTGAAATGCAGGCAGAAAGTTAAATTACAAAATATAATTAAATAAAAATAACAATAACAAGATCCACCTGGTACTACATATATGAAAATATAAAAGATATTGCCATCACATCTCATAAGGCCATATTTATTCTGTGTTCTCTTATAAAAACAAATAATACAAATTCAACAGTCACTAAGTTATACCCCCAAACTAACACTAGTTCCTTTTACAGAATAAAATATCTGCTATTTTACGCAGAATCACTGAAAAAAATCATGAGTTGTCATAGCTCCTAACCCAAAAACATTTAGATGTTTTTCTTCATTGTTTTACACTTGGAACGTTTCAGTTTCTAACATTTGTCAGAACTAATGTGTAGCAAGACATGAATTGAAATGTCTACCTTGAAGCATTTATTCAGAGTCATAATTAAGAAAACCCAAAGAATTACTACAAGCACATTTTTTATTAATCAACAATTGTTAGGGATAATTAATTTGTATTTTAAGAACTGCATAAATGTAGGCAATAGATTAGTTGCTATTCCATGGAGCTCTTCTTTCGTGGTAAATACCTATAAACATTTGTTAGATACTTTTGTGAAATCTTAAAATGTTCAAAGGAAATGCTAGCCCACTTATCATCTAGCCCATTTTTACCTACAAACACATTCACATCTCTATCACCCATTATTTTCTAGCACATTCTGAGGAGCAACTTGCTTTAGAAAAATAAAAGACATACTGCTGACTTATTAAATTGGTCCTATAATGTGATTTTTATGCAGAACAGACATGGTTATTCTTGACACCACTAAGATTTAAAAATATGAGAGTTCTGAGACAAAGGCTTTCTCAAAATATTTACCAAATAAAATTCTATTATTAATAGGTTTCCCGAACATCAGAAAACTCTCAGAATGCAACAAGGTCAACAAGTATCTTATTCTCTATGAATTTAAAGTCAAACTCTGGTGAAGTTGGGTAGGGCTATTGTTTGATTTTGCTCACTTTTGAATGAATTAAGGATGGGTTACATACCTATGACCATGGTCTACCAGCATTTTCCTCTCCCGTGTAGACAGAGTGAGCTTCATTTAGAAGTAGCTTTTTCCAAAACTGATTTGGCAATGGATAAAAATAAAATCCAGTCTCACTTCAATTCAGCCTTTTATGAGGTTGTTTACTTTTTGACATAAGAACCAATGAAATCATGGAATCTTGTTCATGACTTAATGAACAGAAGAGATGAAAAGTGGCTATAGAAAATAACTATATTGATTATAACAATATAATAATTCTAACAATAACAGAATTGATTATAGTGCTATATACTGTATCTGTATTATTTGCTTCAATGCTGTGTTGTTTACTCTAAAAGACAGACAGAGAAGCTGCTTCTAAATCAATAATTTGATATACAGAATCTCTATAGATAAGTAAAGATATAGCTATAAAATGTATATAGCCAAACACATAGCTTTTGGGAGCTAGAAATTGGCCTAGAATCCAATTTTCTGCCACTTAAGACTATGGTGATTATGGCTCATCACCAGTCCTCCTTTTTGGAAACATACTTTATAACCATAATGAAGCTCAAATTAAAATAAAACGTTGTTTATTTAGTTCTAAAGAATTATCCATTGTGATATTACTACTCCCAGGTGCTTCAAATATATAGCCAGAGCTGAAAACCACAATTCAAAAATTAGTTTGTTAAAATTAATATTTACAGCTTAAATTTAAATATATGTGAAATTTAAATATATATAAATTTAAATAGATGTGAACTAGTAATTTAATATCTTGAACAGGTTAAAGAAAATCTGTGAGACCCTCACCTGAGATGTTGACATTGATGGTATGAGGATGCTTGATAACTTAGAAAGTGCTAACAAGTATACCTTTTGTTTTTAATTACCAGTAAATGTTTCCTGAGATCATCTGTGCTGTTTGTTATTTCTGAAGTTAGTGGTCTTGTTCTTTACACTAACGCATTATAATCAAATGATTTGCAATCTTATAAATGTTAGTTATTTATTTTCATAAATGTCGCCTAAATAGTTTAATAAATTTCTGACACCTTGTAAGTCAGGCAACTAGAAACATTATTGTAGGCTGCAGGGAAGTCACGGGGGTTTGTGAGCAGCAGCAATTATGACACAAGTTAAAATCCAGGTCACTGGAACCACTTTTAAAAGGCTCTGCACAAAGAAAAATTGAGAAACCAGATAACCAAAGGTCACGTCTGAATTTCAAGTAGAGCTGAGGCTCCCATAAAGGTGTCCTGGGTTAGATTAAGATGACAGTCCAGATTTTGATTCCCCTTTAATTAATTTTATTCTTCTACTGGTAAGCATTGTAAGGGGCCAGAATCACTCCAAACAGCACGCATGAATGTCTTAAGCACTAGGATCGATGAAAGACAAGAACTGGCAGGAAACCAACTCCTGCAGTTTTAGAGCCATCTTTTCATTTGGAAAAATAATTTGAGTTTCAGGAAAAGTACAGTCTTTAATGTTATCAAGTCTATTTTCAGAAGGTTTTGCATTTTATAGGTAAATATGCACCCTGTGGTCTATAACTTCTTTTACTTTCTTCCAACATTTCTCCTGTGCTTTTTCACATGAGCTCAGTAATAATAAAGGCAATATAAGACTATCCATTTTAGAAATATAAACATTGACAGAATCTGAAGAGGCTTGTCCAAGATAAAATCCAGCAAAGATGGTCATAGCTGAGACAGGGGCCAGTGACAAACAACGTGGACTAAAGAACAGGTTAAAGAACTATGTGCCTAATATTTTACTTCTATGTCCCTTACTCTTAATTCTCAGGATTGCTCTAAGAACGCTAACTTAAATATCGTGAGAACTTGCTTTGGATGTTTTGTTTCATTCCAGAATTTAGATGGATCCTGGTGTTCTGTCCTAAATCTTCACTCTGTGACTTGAATTCAACCCCACAATTCCAGTGAATTGCTTTAAAAGGGTCCTTTCAAGATACAAACCTTCTGACAGGGCTTTTAGGTCAATTTACTACCTCTGAACATTCTGTGCCAGTAATAAGACTTTTATTATTCCATTTTTGCCTGTTAGAAAGGGCATCATAGCTGCCTTCTTGCATGTCAAAATCTGACAAATGAGTACTGTTAGAGTACTTTGGATTCCATTTAAGATCCTACAATGGCTCTTTATTTGAATACAACCCAGATGCTAAGGTATGACCCTGGGCTTTTTACATTTACCTTCATATCTGTTATAACAGCAAAATGTGGCCTCAGAGCCAGAGATATTTAGGGCTGACTTTTTGGTCTGAGTTATTCCAGTCAAGTTATTGAAGGCATCTCCGAGCTTTGGATACCTCATTTTTCAGTTACAATAACTGTGATTTCAACAAGTTACCTCAAGAGTTTGGCATGCTGTTAGTAATATTCTTTGTCTTTCTTAGGCCTCAAAAAGCCTTTATCCTCTTCACACTTTAATTTCAGCTGTTCTTGTTCTCTACATAGCAGTTCTCAACTGAAATGCTAATGGTGAAATACAATAACGGTTTAGGATATAGCCCTGATAATCACATTTTCAGCATTCCAAGTGTACTGTGGAGTTTGATATATACTTTACTTCTTTGAAATTATTTCCTAGCTACAAAATGATGATACAGAACAAAGAGGGGTGATTAAAACAGTCCCTTCTTTATTTCTATTAGAACTTCTAGTAGAATTCATTAGAGTTCTGTGAGATAATACATGTAAGGGGTTCAAAAGGAAACAGCACAGAAATATTAGATTTGCATAGCAATAATGTAAATCATTTGCTGCCTTTAAAATTTCTCCAAATGCCTTGGCTTCTCCAAAGTCTTTCCTAACTAACTCTATAACTTTGTTTTCATTGCATTTTCTGATTCCAGTAATGTATCTTGACTATCATGATCCTGCTAATTTTTATATTATATTCCTTTGTCCTCCCTTCTCCCTCCTTGATCATTTAATATTAAAGTTTTCTTCTCAGATTAAAAACTTTCTAAAGGTCCCAAAATTCATGTCTAGTACTAGCCCACCTGTGACCCCCCCATTCCTTAAAACGTTGAGTGAAATTGAATTTTCTATCACTACCTTACTTTTTGAATGGTATTTAGAATTCTGGCTTCTCACTGAATTTTTCTAGCTAGCAAGGAGCTGGATCAGTATCTAAATAAACTTTATGATACCAAGGTCAATTTGGAATCTTGAAACTAAGGTGCTAACAAAATGTTTCACCCTCCCTGATTCTTTATCACCTTTAATTTTTTTCCATCAAAAAATTCTTTATTTATTTTTATTAATTTTTTATTTTTAATTATGAGAACAAAGATGCAAAGAAAGAGGACAAGGTAAAGTTACAGTAGAAGGACAATCACCCATAAACTATCACTTTTAATTTTTTTTTTTTTTTGGTTTTTGGGTCACACCCGGCAGTGCTCAGGGGTTACTCCTGGCTCCACGCTCAGAAATTGCTCCTGGCAGGCACGGGGGACCATATGGGGCACCGGGATTCGAACCAATGACCTTTTGCATGAAAGGCGAACGCCTTACCTCCATGCTATCTCCCGGGCCCCCACTTTTAATTTTTAAGGGTACGTTTGTCATTCCACTGTGCTGAAAACTCATTTGAGGACAGAGGTTGTTTCCTATTCAGCTTTGAGAAGCCCTTTGTTCCACCATGTCTCAATATGCTCAATGAACATTTACAAATGCATGTTGTTGTTGTTTTGACCCACACCCGATGATACTCGGGGATTACTCCTGGCTATGCTCTCAGATATCACTCCAGGCTTGGGGGACCATATCAATGCTGGGATCAAACTGCAGTTCATCATAGGCTATTGTGTGCAAGGCAGATGCCTTACCGCTTGTACCACTGCTCTGGCTCTGTATTGGTATTTATTATAGTGTGTTAAGGACATAGCTTTGCTACCTACCAGCAATCCTTCAATCACCTAACCTCTTGACATTCAGCACATTTATCAAGAAGAGCTATTATGGCATAAAATCAGAAATCAAGAGATTATTCTTATCTATTGTGCTTATGAAATATAGTTACTTATTATTTGGAGCATTAAATAATGTCATGCATAAAATATATGAAATAATGAATAATTAAGAATCATTTTCTCTTGATTTTTCTGGCGCCTCCAAAATGAGATAATGATTTCACTGGCTGCAGAGTTGGGACCTGGTGAAAGAAGAATTTCAAGACAAGACAGTGGATGGTGGAAGATGACACTGATTTATGAAGACCAGAAATGGTTGGAGGATGATAACAGAAATGCCAACTGGGGGTAACAGATATAAGAACAAAAACATTTGAGATTTACTGGGTAGGTAGAAATTTACTTCACCTTAGTACAGATTAGGAGGAAAAACTGTAAGGATATCCAACTAGATATTCTTAGACGTTGTGCCTAGGAGTGTTAAGACAGGGAATCTTTAGACTTATCCACACACAGACAGCGATTTCTGAGTGAAGTAGAAAGGATGGCCCAGCAAAGAATTTACATGCCAACATGAAAAGTGACACAAACCTCTCCACATTGAGATAGAAACTCAACATTAATATTTTCATTGTTGGAAGCTAGTCATAATTTTTGAATGTATAATTATAGGAGCTGCATTTCTTAGCAGTTACATGAAAAAGAAATAAATTTTATAATTTCCCTTGAGCTAATCACTCCAGTGGTGCACTCTATTAGAATTTGAAAATCCTAGCAGTCTTCTTTGGTATAAATATAAGAAAAAGAGGAGAGCTGATAAAAATGGGAAATTTATTTACATTTATAAAATGGAGGCTTCTCACTTTGTCATCGTCTCTACTCTTCGATTGAATCACATTAAGTATTTGTTCAGTTTCTATATCTCTGTGCTAGTTATCAGGTATGAAGAGATATATGGGGTGATTTTTTTTCTTCATATATCTGCACTGTTGCCTAATAAAGATAAATTCCCTAGTCACTCATTACATAAGGAGAAAATAAAACAAGAACAAAATGAGGACTAAATGTGTGGAAAGCAATGTGGTTGAAGAGTAAAGAGTATGGAATAAACTGCAGAGCACATGTGCCTCAGAGCTGGGCTCTGCATGACTCGCAGCAGATAATTTATTGTCAATTTTCTGCCTAGATCATGCCTAGAACATGAAGTACTTTCAAGATGAGTGTTTTACATTGATCTTCAGGTTAAACATGTGGGTACTTAAGTGAGAAATGTACATATTTATACCCTTTCACAGTAGTTTAGGAACCAATCACCAACGGCAACCTTTATATTTTTACATTATTTATTGCTCTAGTTATACATGGAAAAATAAACAATATTGATAAAGCAGTATCTAAACTCATAAAGAAAGGGAGCTCCATTTAATAAATAATTAGAAATAAAAGGGGGGTGTGACTACTGGAACTAAAGAGACATAAAGGGAAATAAGAGATTATTTTTAGAATCTTGGTTTTTTTTTTTTTTTTTGGCCACACCCAGTGACGCTCAGGGATTACTCCTGGCTATGCGCTCAGAAGTCGCTCCTGGCAGGCATGGGGGACCATATGGGAACCTTACCTCCTGTGCCACCTTCTGGCTCCCTATTTTTAGAATCTTTACCTCACAAAACAAGAAAACTTGGAAGAAATGAATTAACCTTGGACTCCTAAAACTTCCTATGTTTGAATCAAAATAATATGGAATTACCTGAACAAACCTTTCATGATTAAGGAAATCAAAATGGTCATCTAAAGACTTTACCAAAACAAAGTCTCAGACCCAGATGGATTCACTGGTGAATTCTTTCAAATAATTAAAGAGGCTCAACCTTTAAAGGATTGGTAAATTCTTTTCAGCACTCCTATGAAATTGAAGTGATAGAAATACTCCCAAATACTTTCTTTAAAGCTAAAATTACCTTGATACCAAAAGTAGAGAACCACAAAAAAGAGAGAAAATTATAGATCAAAATTCTTGATGAATACAGACAATAAAAATCCTCATAAAAAGTAGCAAGTAGAATGTAGTAACTCAGAAAGTTATGTACTATGACAAGTAAAACTCATTCTAGATATACAAGGATAATTTAATATAAGCAGTCAATAAATATAATACGCCACATCAATAAAAGAAAAAACAAAAATTATATGATCATTTCAATAGATGAAGAGAAAGCATTTGATTATCTCCAGCACCCATTCATGATAAAAAAAAACTCTCAAAGAGAATTGAAGGAACCTTTCAGAATATAGTCAAAGCCATTAGCCACAAATTTATTGCAAATACTGTACTCAATAGGGAAACAAAAAAAGCCTTTCCTCTAAGATCTGGCCCAAAACAAGGTTACTTCTATTCAAATATAGTCCTGGAAATACTTGTTATAGAAATTAAGCAAAAAAAAAATCAAGGGCATCCATAGAGGAAAGGAAGAATTTAAGCTCTCACTGTTTGCAGATAGCATGATACTATCTTTAGAAAATCATAAAGACTCTACCATAAAGCTTCTGAAACAATACACTTGTATGGTAAAGTGTCAGGCTATAAAATGAATACACAAAAAGTTATGGCTTTTCTATATACAAATAATAAAAGAAAAGAAAGATATATTTTAAAAATCCTATTCACAGTTATGCCTCAGAAAATCAAAATGTTCTACATCACCAATCATCAGGAAGACGCAAGTCAAAACAACAATGAGGTACCATCTCACATCACAGAGACTGACACACATCAAAAACAACAAGAACAATCAGTGCTGGTGGAAATGTACAGAGAAAGGAACTCTTATTCATTGCTGATAGGAATGCTGTCTAGTCCAGCCTTTATGGAAAATAATATGGAGATTCCTCGAAAAACAAATTGGAAATTGAGTTTTCATATGATCCAGCTACAGTATTTCTAGGGATATACCCTAGGAACACAAAATCACAATAGAAAAATGCCCTCTACCTGCCCCTATTTACAATAGCCAGAATCTGGAAACAACCTAGATTCCCAATAACAGATTAGTGGCTAAAGAACCTGTCCCTATACACACCGGAATACTATGCAGCCATCAGGAAAAATGAAGTCTTGAAGTTTTCCTATACATGATGAACATGGAAACTATTATGCTGAGTGAAATGAGTCATAGGGGGAAAGACAGACATATAACAGTCTCACTCATCTGTGGGATTTAAGAAAAATAAAAGATAGCATTGTAATAATATCTAGAGACAATAGAGATGAGAGCTAGAAGAGCTGGCTCATGAAATGAAGCTTACCACAAGGAGTGGTGAGTGTAGTTAGAGAAGTAACTACACTAACAGCTATTGTGATAATGGTAGTGAATGAGAGAAATAGTATGCCTATCTCAAAGGCAGGCAGGGGGTAGGGGAGGCAGGAGATAAGGTTGCTCTGGGAAAGGGGTGTACTTTTTATGACAGAAACTCAACCACAAACACATTTGTAATCATGGTGCTTAAATAAAAATATTATTTAAAACATAAATCAAATAACATGGAATCAATTTAATTAAAGAAGAGAAAACTATAAAAGAAAACTATAAAACACTGCTTCAAGAAATAAGAGGATACAAGGAAATAAAAATATATACCTTTCTCATGGATTGGTAGGATTAGCATCATTAGTATAACAATATTCCCCAAAACATTGTACATATTTAATGCAATCCCAATAAGAGTACACACAGTTTTAAAATAAGTGATCAAAAGCTGAAATTCATATGTTAGAGTAAATGTCCACGAGTAGCTAAAGCAATCTTTCAGAAAAGAAAAATGAGAAGAATCACTTTCCCAAACTTTAAAATGTTCTATAAAGCAGTAGTAGTTGAAACAGTATGATACTAAAATAAAGAACACCCTCAGATTAATGGAATAAACTTGAATGTCCTAGGACTGACCTCAAGGTATACAATCCTTTAATCCTTGATAAAGGGGCAAAGAATTCAAATTTGAGCAAAAAAAGTCTCTTTAATAAGCTATGTTGAGAAAACTGGTTAGCTACATGGAAAAGAGTCAACTCAATCCTATTTAATGCCATGCACAAATATCAATTCAAAATGGATGAAATATGTTGGTATTAGACCTGAAATAATAAGGTACATAGAAGAAAAAGTAGGCAGAACCCTTCATGATATTGACGCTAAAGGAATCTTCAAAGGAGAAACACCACTGGCAAAGCAAAGGGAAGAAAAGATAAACAAATAACTACTTAAAACGGAGAAGTTTCTGCATCTCAAAGGAAACAGTATTTAGGATGTAAAGATTACTCATAAAATGGAAAAAACTATTCACCCAATATCTATATGAAAAGGGGTTAATATCTAAGATAAAAGTGGCACTGGTAGAACTCATGAAGGAAAAAAAAAACATTTAACCTCATCCAAACATGGGAAGAAGTGAATGTATACATTTCTTCAAAGAATAGATACAGATAGCCAAACAGCACATGAAAATTTGCTCCACATCATTAATCATCAGGGAGATGCAAATCAAAACAATGAGATATCATTACACCACAGAGCTTGGCACACATCACAATAAAATAAGAACAACAGTGCTGGTGGGAATGCAGACTGGTCTAGCCTTTATGGTAAACAATATGGAGATTCCTCAAAAAAAAAAAAAACCTGGAAATTGAGCTTCCATATTATCCAGCAATATTACTTCTAGGTATATATCCTAGGAACCCAAAAACACCATTCGAAAAAGCTTTCTTCACTCCTATGTTTACTGTAGCACTGTTTACAATAACCAAAATCTGGAAGCAATCCAGTATTCAATCCAGTACTCAATCATTGGTAGACATCTAAGCTTGGAGATCACATATTCAGAGTTAAGTGCAGCAATGAATTTTAAAGTGATACATTTGAGGTCTGATGTCCAGCTTCACGGGTCAGCACTGTAAGCAGAACTGATCATTTCTACTATCATAATGATGATGAAAAGCACTAGTAAAGTGTCTAGAAATGTAGAGAAAGTGTTTGGCATATCATGAGCATGCAGAATGTGTTAAATATTATCACTGAGACACAAGGAGAAGTTCACATAGCATGTGTGATTAGATAATGTAATTCTTATAAACTTTGCCAAAATGGTTTACTTTTATTTTAAGAACTATTTTTATAGACTTGGTGAACTTGAATACAAACCAAAACCAGGATATAAATACAGGTAAAACGAGTTTAGAAGCTTATTATTTGAGTATTATAATAATCAAAACTAAAAAAAAAATAATGTCATCATTACAGCAGGAGACAAGATGGCAAGATAGTAGGAAAAAAATCAAAAAGTAAAAAAAGACATTTTCAGGATTTTTAGCTTTAGATGGTTTTCCCTTACTGTTTCAGCAAAACCTGGGTCCTCCGTGATATTACATAAGAACCAACGTTCAAAACAACTTGTTCTAAGTCAACAGAAAGTTTGCCTGCACTTGAGAGAGGCAGGAAAGCAGGAAATGCATTTTAGAATGATGTTTACACAGTCAAAACAACTGAGAGTTCTATAGAAAAAGTCCTTTAGGATTCTGGACAATTGTTTTTCTTTCTTTTTTTTTTTTTTCAAAAAGATGATTTTTTTATTTTAAACTAAATTTTTTACTTAAACACCATGATTACTAACATAATTGTAGTTGGGTTTCAGTCATAACAAGAACACTAGTCCCTAGGAGAGAAAGTCCAATAGGTAAGACACTTGGCACACAATTGACCTTACTTCTATCCCTAGCATTGCAGATTGTCACCAAGCACTGCCAGAAATGATCTTTGAGCACAGAGCCAGGAGTAAACCTTGAGCATTGCTAGATGTAGCATAGAGAAAATAAATTTTTTTCACTTTTCCAATATACATGTCTGCCTTTTATAAACAGTAACTTGAGAATACACAATCCTATCTTTTCTCTTTGTGTTCCTATCCTTTTGTGTGTGTGTGTGTGTGTGTGTGTGTGTGTGTTTTATTTTTTTGGTCACACCCGGCAGTGCTCAGGGGTTACTCCTGGCTCCATGCTCAGAAATTGCTCCTGGCAGGCACGGGGGACCATATGGGGCACCGGGATTCGAACCGATGACCTTTTGCATGAAAGACAAACGCCTTACCTCCATGCTATCTCCCGGGCCCCTGTTCTTATCCTTTGTACAGATCCAAATCCCTCCTTGGCATCAATGTCTGTGCTCACTTCCTAATAATCAAACAAAAGACAACAAAACAAACAAAAAAGAATCTCTGATAGATGAAGAATACCAGCAGAACCTAAAAATGTATTTAACTTAAGGTCCCAATATAGATGTGATCATGCCTTCACTATTACTGAGAGGGTCTGTCACGTACATTCCAGAAAACTCCATTAGACTCAGAGCCAATTTCATTTTGACAATATGTTCTCTTTCTGCCCTGCACTTCTTTTCTTGTATTTCTATTCTTGCAAATAAACCACAGTGAATTACAGGACTATTGTAAATATTGAAAGAAGAACAAAATGGTTGACATGGGAAAGGACATTAACACCTTTAGAAAATTTGACAGTTCGTCTTCTAAATCTACCAGGTGCAATTAGAGCCTGAGAAGCTGTCTAGAAAAATTTTCTGGTGAAACTAGGTTTTTCACAGCATTAATAGTAAATTAGCAGCAATCACACAAACAGTGGAAAAGAGAACAAGAGAGAGACTGAGAGAGAAAGAGAGAGAGAGAGAGAGAGAGAGAGAGAGAGAGAGAGAGAGAGGAGAAAAACAAGAATCAGACTAAGGGAGGAGGAAGCTAAGGTGAAAAGAAGTAAAAGAAATAGGGAAGAGACAGAATCGCTAAGAGATACAGAGGCCAAGACATGATAACATGCGTGTACTATGCTGTCTTATGACTGGATGGCTTAAATATTATTTCTCAAAGATCTAGAGATTGAGCTATAGGAACAGAGCACAAGTAGATAGTTGACTGAGGGTCCTCTTGGTTTTAGACAACTATCTTCTCACTATCTATCCTCATAAAAAAAAAAAAAAGACAACGAAGCACTGTGCGGTCTCTTCTTTCTTTTTTCTTTTTTGGGCCATACCTGACAGTGCTCAGGGAATCTTCTAGCAGAGTCAGGGGATCTTAGAAAGTGCCAGGGATCAAACTGTGATTGGTCTTGTGCAAAGCAAGCTTTCTACTGGTTGTGCTATCATTTTGTTCCCTCTTTAAAAAAAAAAAAAAGGACACAAATATTATTCATGAAAAACGCTGCACCTAATGACATGATCAAATCAAATATCGTCTATTTTCAAGTACCATAATATTGGGGTTTAAGTTTCAACATATGAATTGGAAAGAGTGTGTAGGCGAGTTACTTTCAGCTGTAACTGATAGGATAAAGCACTTATTAGAATTTAGAACAAATAGGCTCAGGGAACCATACAAATTATCCCTAGTTCTTAATATCCTTTTACAAAGATTTTTTTTTATTTTGTGTTTGGAAAATAGCTTAAATAGTTGTGCTAAATACCATACATCCCCCAAAATAGGCTGTTATTTTAAACATCATCAATGAATTATACCTTCTTTTATATTATCAAAATTTTCTTTACTTTTTTCTGAATATTATTTTTGTCTTTATATTATTTCAAAATATACATATTTTGGGTTTTTTTGTTTTTGCACCCGGTGATGCTCAGGGGTTACTCCTGGCTATGTGCTCAGAAATTACTCCTGTCTTGGGGGACCATATGGAACTCCAGGGGAAACCATGTTCCATACTAGGGTAGTGAGTGCAAGACAGACGCCCTACCACTTGCATCACAGCTCTGGTCCCCAAATATACATATTTTGAAATACACAGGCATATAAGCAAAAAAATTGCAATACAAAAGCTAGAGTGATAGAATACAGGATAGAGTGCTTGTTTTACACACAGCTGACCCAGGTTCGATTCCCAAACTTGCCATGAGTGATCCCTGAGCTCAAAGCCAGGAGTAACCCTGGACAATTACAAGGTTTGGCCCCCTAAAAAAATCTGCAATACACAAGAAAAGGCAGGCAGAAAGATCTTAGATATTTTTTGTTATTATTCTCTTATTTTTTATCTATCCTTTGCTCCTATAATCTTAATCTTTTTCAAGAATTAAAATCAAATGTGCTGTAGCTTCACAAGAATGTGGGACAAGAATGGATAAATTCAAGATAACAGTTGTATAGCAATTTTTAGAAACTAAGATTTATCTGAATTTAAAATTGTGAACTTGATATCGAATTTAAGACAATGTTATATATTGATTTTAAAAGGTCCTCCCCAAACACTATAAATTATTTTGTTTTTTCTTCCCAAAACTAAATTGGTCAGATATGAAAAAATGTATTATAAAACATTTTAACTTTTGATTTGAGTACAGACACCATGTGGGCTAATTTGTATTGATTTTATCTGCCAATTTAGATGCAATCACACTTTTTAAAGCAGATTTCAATAATTTTCTTTTCTAAAAAATGTCACCAATGCATTTAGTACTTTGAAACAGTTTTTGTAAATCAATCTGCACTTATTAGATTTGTTTAAATGAGAGCATTAGAATTCCATGCCGAGATTTAATTTGACTTTAAAATAACTCTCTACATGCAGAACATTTCCAGGGTGGAAAGGCTAGTTCCCAATTATTTTCAAGCTATCAGTGCTAAATGTGTTTAATGGCTCACTTACCTACAAGTTGTATGTTCCTGAATATTTCTCTGTTCTGTGGTATGTACATGGCTAACCTCGGGCTAATTTCTACTTTTAAAAAGGCAAAACTGCCTAGTCTGTGTTAAAGAAATAAAAAATTAAAAGAACTTACCTGTTAAGATCAAAGGTATTACAGACTTGACTATAATGTTAGTCTTTTGATTCAACTCTTACAGAAAAAAAAATGTACCTTAAGTTGATGCAATGTTAGCAGACCTGATGGATATTCCATTATAAATTGTGTGTATCGTCTCTAAGCCTCTTGAGCAAAAATTTCTGTCTGACCAGAAGCTATAAATTCTCTATTTCCCTTGTGACTCACAACATACAGATTTTCCTTAAGCTGTTTTCATGAATGGTCACTTCAGAGAAGATCCTCACTCTACAAGAACTTGAGGCCAATATATGTGTTTGAAAATCTACTACTTTAAGCCTTTTACAGCCTAAGGAAGAATAAAACTAGTGAGATTAAGTCATCTGTACAATTTTAAGACAATTATTTGCCAACTAATGGTATTGACTCTTTATGCTAGGTAAGAGTTTTCCATTGGGGCCCGGGAGATAGCATGGAGGTAAGGTGTTTGCCTTTCATGCAAAAGGTCATCAGTTCAAATCCCGGTGCCCCATATAGTCCCCCATGCCTGCCAGGAGCAATTTCTGAGCATGGAGCCAGGACTAATCCCTGAGCACTGCTGGGTGTGACCCCAGACCCCCCCAAAAAAGAGTTTTCCATTAAGGGCTGGATGAGTGGTGCAAGTGGTAGGGCATTTGCCTTGCACGTGGCTAACCTAGGACTGACCCTAGTTCGATCCCCTAGCATCCCATATGGTCCTCAAACCAGGAGCGATTTCTGAGGCAGAAGTAATCCCTGAGCGTCACCTCTCCCAAAAAAACTAAAACAAAAAAGAGAGTTTTCCATGGAAGTTAGAAAAATATTTTAGAGAGGGTAATTCTTGTCATACTATTAGCCATAAGTGATGCCTATATTTTTTAGTGGTACAGTGGGATCTCAAAGAACTTTGAGATACAGTACTCCCAGACTCTAGGCTGCGTGTCACTATCAATGTCATTAAAAAAAAAAAAACACTTAACATTTTATGCCTCAGATTTCTCCATCTGTGAAATACGGAGAGCATAGAGAACGTTTCTCTTTTTACACTTAAATACTATCAGTACTATGAAGATACAGATAAAGTCCTATTTCTAAACCCAAGCATGGCACTTGCAAGAAAGCACCTTATCTGCTCTATTATCTCTCTGGCTCCTTCTCCCTAATTTCAAATTGCTCATTTTGTAAGTAGTACAAGTAAATATGCTGAGTACTGTTCAGTTAAAATTCTAAGAGGAAAATTTATCAAAGTAATCATATAATTGGTAGACAGGCAATAAAGTTTGGTGTGCATATAAAGAATCATGAGCTACTTCTTCTGATATTTTTTCTTGACTCGGTCTTCACGCTTTGTTTTCAGACTAAAAACCTCGCATTTGTCATTACTCTTTGCCTGATGAGTTTCTCCTACTGTAGTTCTTGAGTTATTCTTGTCCCAGCCAAGTCCTAATGGCCAATAAACTTCAGAAGTTAGACAATGGACCAAAGATCTGTGCCCTAGTTTAAGTATTAAAAACAAAGTTCCCTGAGAATGAAAAACATATTAATGTCCTTATCGTACAGCCATTTTTAAAAACTCCTTAAGATTACAATATGTCTATTTGAGTTCACATAATCTGAGATTGGTTTTTGTATGCTCATAAAATTTAAATGATATAATTACACAAACAAAAACTGAAAGTTTTATTGTTAGTTCAAAGTAACATACACTTCTAAATAAATAAAACAAATTATCAAAGAAAACACAATCTTTACATTATATATTCATACCTAGATTTATTCTTTTACCATAATCCAATAATAAATTTACCATATAACTATGTCTTACAGGTTGGTGGACATTTCTATTTTCTGCTTTACAGAGTATTGACTTGTCAAGAGAGAACATAAAATATTTTCAAAGCAAATGTCAACAACAATTATATAATCCTTTGTATAATGATTGAAAACAATTACTTTTCAGGTTTTATGTTTTAATTAAGACAAAATATAAGCCTAAACGACATGTCCCTGTTTTGTAGTACCTAAGATATGGGAATTGCACAACTTTAGAAATATTTTCTAGGGGCTGGAGCTATTACACAGCAGTAGGGTATTTGCCTTGCACAGGCCAATACAAGATAGATCCTGGTTCTAATCCTGGCATCCCATATGTTCCCCCGAGCCTGCAGGAGTGACTTCTGAGCACAAGAACCAGGAGTAACCCCTGAGTGCAGAAGGGTGTGACCCAAAATGAAAACAAAGTAAAAAAACAAGGAAATCTTTTCTAAAAGAATAAGTATATTTGGGGGAAAGGGACTAAGAGATGTGAAAGTGGTAAGTTACTCTCCATAATAATAAAAGGGTAAAACTTTTATTTGAAAGAAAGAATTTTTCTTTCTCACATTTTTAAAAGAAAATCTCTTTTTTGCTTTTCAATTTTGAGTAGCACTTTTAACTTTTTTCTAAGGGGAGATTATTTCCTATCTCTGCAGTCACTTTATTTATAGAAATTCGGGAAAGGAAGCCATCTTGAAGGAAGGTTTGCAAATAATTGTCAATTTGCTCTAGATCTTCTGGATGACCCTGAAAAAGAGAAACAACAATCATACTCAAAGAAAGAACTATAGGGTTTATTCCAGTAATCTGGGTAGCCTCTTAATAGTCTCCCCTATGACTTATGTAGCAACAGAATGTACCTCACATTTGAATAATGCTTTTAACCTTTCAAAATGTTTTCCCACTTAATCTCATTTTATGCTCACAAGTGACTGGGAACTTGGATCATTTTTCTTTTCCAGTGGAAGTTAGTTCAACTGTTTTCCTGCCTTCAACTTAATTTCTTCCCATGTTCTTCAAGATCCCCTCACCCCAATTCATCTTCTCTATTTTGTAGGCTTTCATGTCCCAATATTAAAAACAATGCGTAGTTAGATTTACAGGCAAAACAAGTGAAGCAGAAAATTGTGACGTCTCTGCTGCTTCTTTTCCACTATATCTTTTCCCTGAACACTTGGACTTGCCACCAGCCCGTATCTTACACTTTTCACCCTTTCTCTTAAATCTCAATTGATGTAATTTCTCCTTCCCTGGACTGCTTGACCCGTGGAACATTCTGGTAAATGCTTGCTTTACCAACAAAATCTCACTCACTCCCAATCATTAGGTCAACTATATCTCCAACACAGCTTTGGAGAGAACTCTCAAAGAAATTCTAGGAAAATCTTAACAGAAACCATGTTATAGGTATTGTCTTTCCTTTGGTACCACCATACTACTTTCTGCATTCCTTATCTGATTCCATTAAATGTGCCTCTGCTTTACTCACTCTGTCCTATATTTTCTAGATATTTTAGCAAAACTAAATTATACTGAGTCCCAGCCTGTTCCTGGAGAGATTTCTATAGCGTTGCATTTATCTAGATTTCTAAATATACATGATCTTGAAAAATACTCTGACATTGGGTGTGCTCATTCTATTGGGTGAAGTTTAATCCTTTGGTTCCAATTGCCTTTGGTCTGGTACACTAGACTTCCTCTTAACAGTATAGATGGATTCTATTTCCAGCTTCCTTATGTCATACCTGCCTCACTCCACATGCCTCGAATCCACCTCATTTCAGGTCTGTACTCTTTTCCACTTCAATTAATTTTCAGTCAGAGACAATAAATATGGAAATTTTAAGTAAGGAATCACAGTAAGTATATATGGGCAGGGGTCCTCTGAACACCCTCTTCACTGATACTCGGTACAGAACCTCTTAATTTACAAATTAAAGCCCTTCTCTTTGCTTTACCAAAATGTAAAAAAAAAAAAAAAAAGGAGCAAATTAAATTAGCTTAACTGCCCTGACTAAAGAACACATAAGGAACAGTAAATGATTAATATTTCCTCATTTTTATCCTATTCAAATATAGATTTTTGATTAGATAAACCAATAATATAATTTTTTTTGGTTTTAGTTTTTGGGCTAGGCTTGGTGCTGTTCTGTTTTTACTCTTGCTTCTGTGCTCAGAGACCACTCTTGGTGGTGTTCATGGGACCATATAGAGTGCCAGGAATTGAATTCAGGTTAGCTGTGTGCAAGTCAAGAACTCTATACACTGTACTCTATCCCCCATCATATTATGAACTTTTAAACAGGGTGGTTTTTAATTTATATGGTAAAGATTTTCTTTGGTCATGCTTCTTCCTTGTTGGTGAGACAATAGTCATTTCTGAAACTCTACCAGGTATCTTAACAAGTTTCTTACATAAAAACATTGACACCCTTTTATAGTCACAGGAAGATATATAGAGTCCATTGAAATTCAATTTGCATGGCAATAAACTCAACTGTCTTATGAAGTCTTGTTGATAGACCCTCAAATACAATTATCATTATGTGAAACCACATCAATTGTTCTTTTATATCTTAATTATGGAAGACTTTTAACTATTAGCTCATTCAAACAGGATAAATAGTCTCATTTTCCTATTTTTGTAAATCAACAAAATCTCTTGATATGGCTGGAAAACCTACCCATTTAGTGCAGAAATGTCTGAAGCTAACGTTCCATGTGACGTTAAAGAAAAATTACTGGAGAAAAGTGCTAGACAAATGATAGCTAGCTAGCTAGTTACTGAATTCTCCAAACTCTTCTTGAAGATTATGAGTCTTTATGCATTGGGATACAAATAAATCAACATCATTTGGTGCCTAAGATATCTGTAAAACATTTCCTACTAGAAACATTCTCTTAGAAGACTCTCAAACTTACCAAAAGGTATGCTGAGAGCAAAAAACAATTATCTGAGTTTTATTGGTATAAAAAGATCCAAACTCTAAAAACTATATTATATATTTCCAAGGTTCATTTTTTGATTTCAATATATTTGAAAGTAGGGAGAAGATTGTTTACAATGATCAAGGTCAGTAAATAGATGATAAAGTTAGGAAGTACAGTGAAGTACACTTGTTGAGTGCTTTCAAAAAATATGTTTTGGCTATTATTCAGATAAAATATTGTCACTTACCAACTGATATTTCTGCAGCAACAATGCTAGTCTTTTGCGAAGATTTTTCAGTCTATCTTCAGCAGCTTTTCTTTTTTCTTCACACTTCCCTAGTGATACTTGGAGATTCATTTCTTTTCTATTTGCATCACAGATAATGGATTGCATTTTTCTCCTTACATTTGTTTCATATTGGACCATGTAGATTTTCTGGATCTGGATTTAAAAAAATGTTTTATATATTAAAAATATTAGGGGCCGGAGAGACAGCATGGAGGTAGGCGTTTGCCTTTCATGCAGAAGGACTATGGTTTAAATCCAGGCATCACATATGGTCCCCTGAGCCTGCCAGGAGCGATTTCTGAGCACAGAGCCAGGAGTAACCCCTGAGTGCTGCCAGGTGTGACCCAAAAACCAAAAAAAATGAAATAAAATAAAATAAAATATTAGTTCTCCCTAATACTAGAGAGTAATTTCATGTTCTAACTCTTTAAATAGATAAATGTGTCAATCCTATACTTATATAGTATAAATGTTTTAAATTTGGATATACTGACACTCTGAAGGAACAATCTGTTGGAAAAACAAGAGAGAAAAAAAGAGGTACAATGTCCAAGGACTATAACAGGAAAAGAGAGGCAAAACAGCTGACCTTGGGGATCCTTGCTTTGAAATGAAACAGGAACATTGTCTTTCTCGAAATTGCTCTTCCACTATTGATGCTAAATTATTTAAGGCAAACATGTGGGGCAGGAGTGATAGCACAGTGGTAGGGCGTTTGCCTTGCATGCTGCAGACCCAGGTTCAATCCCCTGCATCCCATATGGTCTTCTGAGCCTGCCAGGAGTGATTTCTTAGCACAGATCCAGGAGCAACCCGAGTACAGCCAGGTATGGCCCCAAAACAAACAAACAAACAAACAAACAAGGCAAACATGTGACAAGACTCTATGGTCTTCTCTCTAAGCATGTGATGTCTATACATTTGATAAAGTAAAAGAGATATAATATTGATGCTATATTATGCAATTATGTAAGATGAAAGCTTTTAGAGAAATTAGACATAATTGGGCCCGGGAGGTAGCATGGAGGTAAGGTGTTTGCCTTTCATGCAAAAGGTCATCGGTTCGAATCCCGGTGCCCCATATGGTCCCCCGTGCCTGCCAGGAGCAATTTCTGAGCATGGAGCCAGGAGTAACCCTTGAGCACTGCCGGGTGTGACCCAAAAACCAAAAAAAAAAAAAAAAAGGTCTATAATTATGTAACTTCTAATGATTCTGTAATTATTTGAAAATTATAAATTTAAAAATCTCATTTTAATACAGTATAATATCTAAAGTATTTGCAAAACACGTTGCATTCAAAGTCACAGCCAGATTCTAAGTTTCCTATTTTATAACCAGAAAACTTTATTTTATAATTATGTTTCCTCACTTATTCTTTGGCCTTTTCTCAGACCAATGTTCCTAAGATAGTTGTAAAAAGGAAACATGTTTAACAACCTTTAAACTCATTATAAAAGGCTTGTAGTTATATTAATATTTTCACTACGATGAATGGAAAACTGTAACAAGATGAGAGACCTAGTCCTATTGGTTAAACCTACTCTTATTGGGTATTTGTGGCAGATCAAAAAAATAGAATTCTCTTTTAACTCCATTAATTCAAAATAGAATTTAGATGGGAAGAACGACTACTCAACTGAGACTTTAAATCTCTTCTTTGAAATTCAAGTTTCAGCAGCTCTGGACTCCAAAATCCTAACAAGTTTGCAAAAAATGAGATGGACTTATATTTGTACTCTGCATACAGATACATAGGACTGAATGTTTTAAAGAGCAGGTACTACAGTAGTTACATTCAGGTTTCATCAATACACAAATGGTATGGTTCTGAAATAATCAAAGATATTGTTTGAATCATGGGCTTTTCTAATAACACTTATGGGACCACAGATGTGGTTAGGTTAGAAGTGATCAAATGTTTGCCACTTACCAAAAGTTCTATCTTTTGAAGTGACCCTCTGAATTAAAAGCTTCACATTCAAGGAAACATAATGTTTTTTCTCTTGCTTTTTGGGTCACACTGGGTGATGCTCAAGGTTACTACTAGCTATGCACTCAGAAATTGCTCCTGGCTCTAGGACCATATAGGATGCTGAGGGATTGAACTGCAGTCTGTCCTAGGTCAGCTGCGTGCAAGGCAAACGTCCTACCATTGTGCCACTGCTCCAGCCCCAGAAACTTATAGATTTATCCTTTACATGGATTTCAAAAAACAATATCAATAGTTTTGTTAGCATCCACCTAAATCTACTAAATTTTAAATTCCATGTGATCAACCAGTCTGAGAAAGGTGTCATGATTTCAATTATTCTGTTCCACTTTGTGATAGGTCAGTTCCAGTATTAGCACATTATTTCAGCCCTGCTTATCTTGCTTTGATTTTTTTGAATTTCATCTTCTCTAAACCTTCTGGGGAATGGTCTGTGTTAAAAACTCATCACTCTGACAAGATACTTTATTCGGTCTGATCTCCTATAGATCTAGCAATCTGGTCTGCCACTGACATTGCATGCAATGAAAAAAAGTTTCATTTAAAAAGACATATTTGGATCAACTGAGATAAACATTTTATTACTAGCATATTTCTAAATTTATGATTTTATTTTAAGTACCGGTATTTAAATTAGAAGTACATAATCAGAAAATGAAAATATTTGGGAAAGTCTAGGTGCATTATGAATAATTCTTTAAGCTGGTCACATAAACTTTTAATGTTATAATTCTTGATGAGATACAAAGCATCTCGCTCATTTCCTTAATCTTAACATTCCTCTGTTGATGTCTGTGTAACACTCAGATTTTTAGTCAGCATATGCAATACTTCCATACCAAAAGTCTGAGAAGCTGTATTATAGTAAGCATTTTAAATCATAGGTACAAGCTCTGTCACAAGAATGAAGTATTATGTTATAGATAAAAATGCAAAACATATAAATTATATACTGTTATAATGCAAGGTTACATTTTTAATTAAAATTTGAAAGATAAAATAAAGCAATATAGTGTAAAGTTTTTCAGAATGTGGCATTTCTGGGTTTAATTCTTGAGGCTACCCTTTAGTATTAATCTTTTTAATCTCTATCCCTCATTAATAAAATATAGGTAGCCTAAAATATGTTTTAAAATTGTTGCAAGAACTAAATTAATGTATATATTTTTAAAACCCAGTTCAAACCTTGGTTTTAGTCACTCTTAATCAATCATACTTTTACATTCCCTGGTGATAAGCATTAGTGCCAGAATAGGGTGAAATATCTTGATAGTAAAATTTTTCTTTATTCTGGTTAGAAAAAATGTCAACAAGTATTCAGGCTGAAAACGTTAAATTAGTTTTTATTTGTGAAATGTTCTTTACCTAGAAAATAAAAATATTCAAGTAAATTTTGCTTTCTAAAAAATTAGAGAAAATAGTGCACCTGTTTAGTTTAATTAAGGATTTGCCATTCAACTCTTAGTCGGTGAAAACATAACATATAATATTAATTCCAATATCATGAGAAGTTCTAGAATTTTGTGGTTTTGCTGATAAGCCCAGAAATGTCATGCTATCTTGCTACTCCCCATAGGCAAAAATTGCAACTTATGACTCTGGTACTCCTGAATTTGAAGTAGGGAAGTTGAGAGCATTTTAGTTTTTAGAAATTTCTCTATAGAATCAAAGATTTCTATAGTTAGTTTCCCTTGAAAAATATTTATTAACTGGACACATAATATTATGTAAAGACTGTTAACAATATCTAGCCAAATGAACAGTATATTTTGCAATGAATTGTACCAAAATATTAAATATATGAAACTTCTAAATTAACAAATTTTTCAAAATTTATTTTATTTTCACTAACATTATTTTAATACTATTTTTATTAGTGAAAAATTATGAGCTAAAATAGTTTATATAATACTAAAATGATTAGGGAATAATTTATAATATTTGCATATTATAAAGACTTTATAAAATTAATCTAAAATTATTGTCTAGTCTGGCTTCTGGTATAAAAATCCCCTATTGAAGGTTCAGTAATTTATTTCTTAAAAAGAATGTAATGCTTCTTCAAAATATAGTCCTATTCCAACTATTTCTAAATTTTTTATGCTGTAGAAAAATTTGTATTTCAAAATTCAAAAATGTGTTGCTTTGTGATATGTGATATGTTATGCATTAATTTTAGTCTCTGAAAGTGAATGTAAATTTGATTTCCTTCCAACCTTAACATTTAGAAATGTGTATTATTTCTTCTTTGGAATACTGGATTCTTTAAAATCTAAATGACTACTTTGAAAAGAAACTTACCTGGTTTAAACACATTTTCAGCTTTTTATTTGTGTGCTCTGGATCTTGATTCAGCTAGTTTTGTAAATGATAAAAGAATAGGCAATTATCTTTTGGAGAATGAGTTGTCTATAACAAAGCTATAAAATATTAAGTATCTACAATTTTAAAAGCATCAAAATCTGACGAGTATCCATTTGCTGAATCTTTTAAGCCCATCTAATTTAACTCAGGACTAAAGTATACATTGTTTCATTCAAAACAGATTAAGGTATCTTACATAATAAATACAAAGTGCTTCAAAAATCTGTGGGAAATAAAATCTGGAAAAGTAAAAGTAAATGATAAATAATGAATATTTTAAAAAATGGTAAGGAGGCAATTGAAATGAGGGGTTTTATTTTTTTTTCCATTGGGAACAAAAGCCAGAAAAATAATTTGGGAGTCAGTGATATGTGATAATCTTAAATGTCAGAGATTATTCAAATCTAGAAATAGCATTTAGTATAGAAAAAAATAGGCACTCGGGCATGTCAGAAATGGAAATTTGTGTTGTGAGGAAGCAAGGCAACACAATTTTTCCAAGAAGGAGAAAGTGGCCAAATGGCTAAGGGCCTATAAGGGTCAGTAAAATCAGTGACTACCGCATTGGTCAGCACAGTAGTAGTAGTCAGCACATTAGTAGCCTGATAAATCAGATCAGAGAAGTAGTGTGGTTGGAAGCCTGATTGGGGAAGGAGAAGGTGGGAATAAAAGGAAAAAAGTAAAAATAGAATAGAAGAAAAAATAAAGGAAAATTTAAGATTTCTGTAGAGACAATACTGGGGTATTGTCTGGGGTATTAACATGCTTGTCTTGGAGACTAAGTGGTAGAACAGTGGTAGTGCATTTGCCTTGCACTTGGCTGACCCAGGACAGGTGTGGGTGTGATCTCTGGCATCCTGAGCACAGAGCCAGAATAACCCCTGAGCACCACTGGGTGTGATAAAAAAAAATAAAAACAAAACAAAACAACAAGATGCTTGCCTTACATGTAGTCAACCCTTATTCAATCCCTGGCACCATAGATGGTCATATGATGTCCCAAATATCACCAGCACTGATCTCTGAGCAAAGAGCCAGGAATTGTCCTGAGCACTGCTGTGGTGCTAACTCAATCCTACACCCAAAAAAGAAAATTATGGCTTTGTTCCAGGATTAGATTAATGAAAATAGCCACCTTCACTCGATTTAATCATTTGCTGAAAGATCTCTCTTTGATATGTATTTCACATAAATATATAGACTGATCTTTTCTACAAAAAACATGGAGCATGTAGTAGAGATGGAGCCCATTCACCTACTGTCCTCCTTTATATGAGCTCTCTGCTAGTCCTGGGCTACATTCCTAGCTTCATCTAGCTTCGTCACAACCTGAGGTCATTCAACCACTAACTAGTTTTGATATAGGCAAAAAAATCACAACTATCCTCAGATGACAATCTTCCCAAGGTTTATTTATTTATCTATTTATTTATTATTTTGGGATCACACTTGATGATGCTCAGGGGTTACTCCTTGCTATGTGCTCAGAAATCGCTCCTGCCTTGGGGGACCATATGGGACACAAGGGAAAGAACCCAACTCTGTTCTGGGTCAGTCGTTGTGCATGGCAAATGTCCTTATGGCTGTGCTATCGCTCCCCCCACGCCAGGTTTGTTTAAACCTTTGCCACATTGACTCAAAAAACATACTCATTTTAAATAATACATTTGATGTGTTGATTCCCACTTTCATTCACTTAAGTTACTTTTGTCCTCATGATTGTAACCCTTGGCATTTACTTTACTGAATACTAAATTAGTTTATCATTTCCTCAGAGTTAAAAACAATTACAAAATAACAAGAGCAAATTACCTCAGAACTTTGTATAAGTTCCTCTATAGATGTAAAGCCAAATTCTGATGGTAGCTGACTACCTGGGAAAAAATGCAGAAAAAACTCCCTAGAAAAATAAATAATGCTATTATTTATTATATATAATATATCATATATAATATAATTCTATATATTATATATTACATATAAAATAACTAACAGAACCTTTAGTAATCTATTTGGAAAAGAGATGTAGCACTTTTCTGCAAGAACTGGTTCTACCTCCTGGATGCTTGGCAAAGATCAGCATTAAAGGTTGCCAATCAATGTTTTTACCACTTTGATAGTGCAGACATGGGAGAGGGAAGTGGGCATAATTATAAAAGGGAAGTGGAAGAAGTCATGAAAATAGAACTCTTTGGTGCTTTGACCAACTGACCTTTATCAAAGCCTATATCCTCAAGGTGAGACTAATATGCATAGTTAAGTAAGATTTACTGAGTCCCAGATGTACTTAGCTACAGAGCCCAAAAATTGGTCCATAAAAATGAGTTTACCATGGGGAGGGTGGAGGTGGTGATGAAAAAGGAGGGTGTGGTGTGGAAACATTGTATACACGAAGCCCTGCATTTAACTGTATTTTACATCAGGGTGCCTCAACAAAAAAAGTATGATTAAAATGGAAAATTAAAGCAAAAAGATATTAACCATTGGTAGGAGCTGGTAAAATATTGTGTATTATTCCTTATAAGTATTTGAAAGTTTATTGCCTTAAAATAAAAAAAAAACATTAATTATAAAAGACAGGTAAACTAGCATGTCTGTTTTCATATTTATCTTAATTGAGAAGGACAGGAAAAGTTCTGTATCTAATGGAGTGATGTCAAGAGAACTAGGAACAGTTGGAACCAGAGCCATAGTGAATTGGTAGGGTGTTTGCCTTGCACACAGCTGACCCAGGAGGAACCTCGGTTCAATCCCCTGGTCTCATATGAACCCTCCAAGCCAGGAGCAATTTCTGAGTGCATAGCCAGGAGTAACCCCTGAGTATCACTGGCAATAGCCCAAAAATAAAATAAACAAACAAAAAGAATAGTAATATTCCTTGAGGAAAAGTGTGACCAGAGGCTTGGGGGCTTTTTCCTAAGAAAATAAAATCAGTTAACTCTCCAGAATATTTCTTTCATGATCATTCTCAGAAAACTTGAATGGTTTCTCTTTTTTCCAAACAGTGATGATCATTGCTCTTGACAGGTGCTGCATTTTGAAAGGTAAATATAAGCCAACCTTCTAAATTTATGTCTTTTTCTATGATTAAGCACCTAGAGACATATATTTCATTTTTGAGAGGATATAAAATATGAGAATTTATGGCCACCCTATCATTAAAATGTGTATTATGCCTTTATGTTGAAGTGGACCAAAAATCTTTTGGATATTATTCAAAATTATTACAAAATCTTTTCAGTTTTAAAACAATATATTGCACAAATAGAACAGATGTTTTTATATATTCAATTACTTGTCTTTTAAGTATACCATTTATATAAATTTCTTTATGGGTATTTAATTTAAAAGTTTAAAAGCCTCTATAATGCCACAAACATCAAATGAAACACAACCACATAGACGCCTATGAATTATGCACTATTATTTGTCTAGGAAGAAAAATCAAGTTTTTCTTTTTGAAGGTATATATACAGGTATATGTGATGTGGAGTAATTGGTGTATATAAAGAAATGCTATAATTATAATGAGACCTTGGAAAGGGCAACTAATGGCTGGAGAGCATAGTGGAAGGGGTGAGATGTCTTTTACACAAACCACCAATTTCTCACTATCACTGTCATGGTAGTTGTCATGTAATTCGTGTTCTAGCTGCACTCACTGCTCTTTGTGGCAATCTTCATGTCATGAGCTGGTCCTTTGGCATTCAGCTCTATTAATTTTGGATACTATGGCCATACTGTCTTTTTTTTATATCCCAAAGATGAATGAGAAAATTATATGCCTATTCATCTCCGTCTGACTCATTTCACTCAGCATAATAATCCATAACAGTTGGATTCTTATATATCCTATGTCCATATATGCCAATTTAATTATACATTTTTATGACAGCCCAACTTAATAAATTAGAACACAAATCAGAACTGATTTAGAATTTTATTATTTAAAGCTATATAAATTACTCAAATGTTAGAGTTCTCAATTTCCTCATCTATAAAATGGGAATAACAGAAACTGAGAGTGCTGCTGAAAATATTTTATTTTGTTTGATCATTTTTGGGGGGAGGGCAATACTCATCAGTGCTCAGGGCTTACTCTTTATCTTGAACTCAGTGATCACTCCTGGTGGTGTGCCTGGGATTGAACTCAGGTTGTTAACATGCAAGTCACATGCCTTGCCCACTATACTATTGCTCTCCTGTCAAAATAAAATCTATATATTTATGAGGGGCACACCTGGTGGTGTTCATAACGTACTACTTTATCTATGATCATAAAAAAACTCCTGGAAAACTTGGGGGTCCATAAGGGGTACTGAGGATTGAACCTGAGTTGGCAATGTGCAAGGCAAGCACGCTACCTGCATTACAATCATTTTGGTTCCAATGTCCAATGTTTTAAGTGAATGAATATAGACAAAATTTTAGGATCTGGGGGCTGGAGAGATAGTACAACGATAAGGCATTTGCCTTAGATGCAGAAGGATGGTGGTTTGAATCTCGGCATCCCATGTGGTCCCTCGAGCCTGCCAGGAGTGATTTCTGAGAGTAGAGCCAGGAGGAACCCCTGAGCGCTACTGGGTGTGACCCAAAAACAAACAAACAAAATTAGGATTTGACACATTGAAAATACATTAAAGGGGCCCGGGAGATAGCATGGAGGTAAGGTGTTTGCCTTTCATGCAAAAGGTCATTGGTTCGAATCCCGGTGCCCCATATGGTCCCCCGTGCCTGCCAGGAGCAATTTCTGAGCATGGAGCCAGGAGTAACCCCTGAGCACTGCCGGGGTTACTGAACACCCCCCAAAAAAAGAAAATACATTAAAATATATGTATTACTATTATTGTGATGTTATTATTACTGAAAAATTCAGATTGCATATTTCTTTAATATATGAAAGCATATGAAATTTGCAAAAGTCATACCCCATTATTTGACAATTATTTAACACAGAAGTATTAGACACAGCTATGACATTAATTTCCACAAATTAATTGAAAATATTCTTTTTATTGGGTTTTTTTTTTTTGGACTACACCCAGTGACACTCAGGGATTACTCCTGACTATGTGCTAAGAAATCGCTCCTGACTTGGGGGATGAAATGGGATGTCAAGGATCGAACCCAGGCCCATCCTGGGTCAGCCGCATGCAAGGCAAATGTCCTTCCACTGTGCTATTGTTCCAGCCCCTAAAATATTCTTTAACAAAATAAGGAAATAGACTGTATCAAATGATAATAAATCTTTGGATTTTAACAACAGAATTGAAGTTATCAAGCAGTAGAGAGGAGAAAAGGTCGATCTTATGACATGGGTAGTGGTGGAGGATCTTAGGCAGTTTAGTGGGGATGCAATAATTTTAGATTCCAGACATATAAATATCTATATTAATATCCCTATTACTTTAGCTATAATAATTTAAGTATCATTTAAAATGTACATATGTATAGGTTATATAAGTATTTATACTGTATATATAACTATACAGTATGAAAAACACAATATTCAAGACTAGGGCTTAAATAAACTGATACACATAAAACAAAAAAATAATGTAATTGGGGAAATAATATTGAACAATGAACATAATGAACATAATTAGATGTATTTTTACTCAAAATTAATCTTCACCAAAAAAAGTTGAAGCCAATGTAGAAAAGAGCTGATATGCTAATACATTTAGATTTCAGTGTACATTATTGATAACAGTATAATGATTTCAAGCACCAAAATTTTACATGCTTATTATGGAGATGATTTCTGGGAAATTTTAATTTTCCTTTGATGCCTAATTATAGAAGTGAAAGCACTTTAAAGTATTAGTGTGCTCAATCATATTAGTCCCTTTTTGATCACATAGAACTTATTAAAATTAATAATAGTTATACTCTTAGATAAAGAACAAAAATTACTGAAGTAAAAAACTAAGAAAAATGACAGTGTTGCAGCCAAATTGGTGAAATCAATACTGTCAGTTAGACTGCTCTAGGTCTGTATGAGATGTGTGTGTGTTTCTATACTTTATGATTCTTATTTACATATAAGAAATGGTGGGGTATAAACGCAATGTATTTTTGAATTAGGAAATTGAGACTTAAACCCTTCATCGCCCTCAGCTGTTAGGCAATTTCTATAGTTTACTGTGACATTGAGTTTGTTAGTTTCTTGAAATCTCAGATTTCTTGTACATTTAAAAAATAAAAAATACTGTTAACTTCTAGTGCGTTTGCATGTTGGAGTACTGGATTTAATTTCCATCTCTGTATAGCATTTGTATGGGTGCACAGCTATGACCTGGCCACTGAATACCGGACTAGTTTTGAACCCAGAACTAAAATAATGTATAAGCCTACCACTTAAGTTTGTGAGATAAAAGAGCTAAATATGCAAAGCAATTTGGTAACTGTCTAAAATACAATAATGATTAAATACCAACAGTTATTATTAACATGGATTTAGAAACAATGTTCCAATTATTAGACATGTGGTCAACATATATATTTTATGGTATTCATACATTTATTCAAATATATACAGGTGCTGGGGCTGGAGAGATAGCATGGAGGTAAGGCATTTACCTTGCATGCAGAAGGATGGTGGTTCAATTCCTGGCATCCCATATGGTTCCCCGAGCCTGCCAGGAGTAATTTCTGAGTCTGGAGCCAGGAGTAACCCCTGAGCGCTGCTGGGTGTGACTCCCCCAAAGTAAGCAAATATGCACATATATGATATATATATATACATATATCATTTATGGCATACTAAAAGTTAATGTCTCAGTGGCATGGCTAAATCTTAAAATTAGTAAGTAAAAGCAGCATTCAAAACTATGAACCTTAAATATCACTTCTGAAAAACACTGACAGAAGGAAAGAAACTTAAGGATCCCCATTTCAGGGAATACATTGTCACTTATGGCCATCTGAATCTAAAGACTATCCAGATTTTTGGACAAGTGATCTTTTACATCCTAATAGTAACTACACAGAATTGAGATCTTGTCTGTTTCTGTTCCATTCCCAGGCAAATGTAGCCTTCATCTGTTGCAGTCCGGACACTATGATATGGGTGGTCAACATTTAGTGTTCAGAAATATACCATTCTGTCTATATACTGAATCCTTAATATTAATAGTTAAAAATTGGACTGGTTTTTAATTAAAAAAATGCCTTATCTTTCCTTGGGTAGACTGTGTATTAGGAATATGTTCATAAAGAGACAGAGGTGGAGAGATATTGAGAAGGCGTGCAGTTAAGAGACTAAAGTTGAAGCAGGGCAGACACTAACATAGAAGGGTTTCTCATGCAGGAGAACCTGGTGATCTGACAGGTGTTTAATAGGATAATTGGTGGTGGAATGAAAAATAACTTCGTGATAATGCATGGAATACTGTGCTAATGACACCTCTAGAGTTCAGTCAGTATTGTGGAACAAAAGAACTACATAATGGCTGGTGGGAGTCATGAAATGTGGAAGATAAAGCTGATTGGGCAGGAAGGTATCCGATCAAGCATGAATTTGTGAACCAAGTAAAAAAAGATGTTTTAAAAAATGCTTATGCTCTTAATCTAACATTGTAATAATGTAAAAGTTTGTTTATATTGCAACAAAAGGCAGCTGCGGAACTGAATTCTTGTTTTCATAGTGTTTCATTTTCCTTCATACACAGAACCTAATTTAGATTTAAATGAACATGCAGCTCCGTGCATATTTTGTCTTGTCTCTGCTGTCCTCTCTCTTACATTCTACTTTGACATTTTTTGTGCCAACTCTCTCCTTTTGGTTAGTCACTAATCAAAAGCATCGATATCTGTTCTAAGAAAAAAATACTATAGCACTAGGGAACGTTCTGTGCTTTTACTATCTCAGAAATTTATGTTACACGGGTGTCACATTAGTCTGTAAACTTCATACTAATTTAGAGGTAGTAATGGCCCCATACTCACTATGTCACTCTAGTTTTAAAGTACTTTTCAGTAATCCACTTTATATGTACATATATAGAGATGCATATAAATATATGTTTAGCTCTCCATATATATTTAAATAATTGGCAAAGGTACAGCTATTTTATGGATACAATAGTACCACAACACAACAAATCACCAAAGTACCAATATTCTTCCACCACTATCTACAGGACCCTTCCAATCTATTAGTTTTTATTCCTCCCATTCCTAACTTTCCATGCAACTGCATCTTTGTCTCCTTCAAAGAAATTTCTTTTCCAGCCATTCCTCTCTACTGGGAAAAACTTTGAATCCTAAACTTAGCTTCACTTTCCTCCTTTGGAAAAATGAGATTTATAATTAAATGTCCCAAAAAGCCATATCAACAAGTATACAATGGCAAGAAAGGAAAATGAAGTTATGTTCAATATTTGAACCTATGAAGAAACTTTTTAGAAGGTCAAACCAATTTTCTGTGTAAGAGAGATAAAAAAGGAAAGTACACCAAGAAGCATGCAAATATAGTTAAAATAATTATCTGTAGTTGTGAGATGATAACATTTATCATATTGCTGAGCCATGAAATAACAGGTAGTGAACATAATTCCATGTGAAGGGACATGGTATAAATCACGATTTATTCCATGGTATTCTCAACTTAATGTAGTTAGGGACAAAGGATTAAAGTGATTCTATCAAATTTTCTCAATAATGTTACCAATAGTGGAAAACAAATCATGAGTTGTTGCTGCTGAGAAAGTTCCACAAAACAGGAAAATATATGCAAATAAATATCTTTACCTTAAGTTACACAACAATTTTTTCACTGTTTCCTTGATAAATGTGCTTTTAGGAGCTTCAGGCAGTGAAGAAGCATTTCTACAGGCACCATTCACAGACATGCTAGCACTGTATACAGGACTTGAATTAGAATCTTCTATTGGTTCACTGGACCAAAAACAAGCAGAGGTTTTCATTTTGAGCAGAAACCACATTGATTGAAAAATTCATAGGCATTAAAATACAACAAATAAGGCGTTATATACAACAAATGAAGGCAAGAACATAATAACCATGTTGAAATTTTTCATTTATGTAGTTATACAAATCAATTCTTGATGAAAAGAACTACTAATTTTTCATGAACAATCTTTCTTTGAGGCTTTTGGGTACCAAGAGTAAATAGAATTGGTGGTCACTTATTCTAAATAATAGTAATCATACACCATTGATCTCTTATTTGCTGAAAGGCATTTTAAGTAAAATTTTTGTCTGGGATAAATATATACACAGAAATAAAAGCAAAATGAGATAAAGCCTGTTGATTAAAAAAATTTTTAATCATGATCTGGAAGATGAGTATTCCAGGTAAAGAGTATTAATCTTGGGGTAGAAATAATGTAGTGCTATTCAAACAAGAATAAGAATGAGTCAGAGGGATAGTACAGCAGGGAGGGTGCTTGCCTCGCAAACAACCAACTTGATTCGATCCCTAGCATCCCATATTGTTGCCCTAGCCTACTAGGATCATAGATTCCTGAGAACAGAGCCAGGAGTAACTTCAGAGCACTGCTCAAAAATAAAAAAATAAATGAGAAGATAGGAGAGACAGTGAGAAGGAGTGCAGTTAAGAGACTAAAGTTGAAGCAGAGCAGACACTAACATAGAAGGGTTTCTCATGCAGGAGAACCTGGTGATCTGACAGGTGTCTAATAGGATAATTGGTGGTGGAATGAAAAATAACTTCGTGATAATGCATGGAATACTGTGCTAATGACACATCTAGAGTTCAGTCAGCATTGTGGAACAAAAGAACTACACAATGGCTGGTGGGAGTCATGAAATATGGAAGATAAAGCTGATTGGGCAGGAAGGTATCCGATCAAGCATGAATTTGTGAACCAAGTAAAAAAGATATTTTAAAAAATGCTTATGCTCTTAATATAACATTGTAACAATGTAAAAGTCTGTTTATATTGAACAGCTCTCCTAAAATTGTATAATAGGTTTTTTTATCAAATAAATGTACTTTTACTGTCAACAGTCCTTTTGACATTAATTATAATGATTTCAACTGATATTTTTCTTAAGATTAAGAATATTATAACTAAAGCTTAATTGTCTGTTAACACTTGTACAATGTCTGAAAGACCATGAATTATAACCTGCTTTATGGTAAAAATTTTGTGTTTTTTTATTATGTAATGGTTGCTGGAAATTCAACTATTGATAGTAAAGGGTAAAATGTACTATCCCAGAATACAAAGGATTTCTCTAACTTTTCTCCTGCTAATGTCCAACTTGTATCGATACCACCAAGTCATGGAACGAACTTTAGTCAACTATACCAAACTAGCTCACAAGGAACACTCTCACTTACCCCTCCATTTATCCAATTTTACAATTTTTTTCTGGTTTATTTACTAGATTTCTTGATCCATGCAAAAGGATAATGATATCACATTATTTAATAATATGTTAACTCTACCCCCAACCAATAACTAGAACAAATATTCTTCCCTCAAATACTCATATTTGCAGCACTCTATTTCAAAGAACTCATAGATCGAAATAGCAAAAGCCATTATTTTCTCTAGTTCTCCTATTGTCACTCTGATGCAGGGGAATAAAAGTAACTGGATAAACCACAATCTACTATTGTAGAGAAGGTAGTGTACTTTCCTTGCATATAGCCAACCTGCATTTGACTATCCCATATGATCTCTGGCCATCATCAGGACTGATCCCTGGATACTGCCAAGTGTGGCCCCCAAAACAAACAAATAAAAATAGAGAAAAAAACTGGGAACATTTGAGTCTCCCATGAATGTAACTAAATAGGACCAGTAAGTTATCTTATTGCCCAAATGTCCTTATTGAATATGGATTCAAGAAAATTGAATTAAATTCAAACAAAAAATCCCTATGTATCTAAATATATTGAAAATTAAAAAAAATATCTTGCCTGCAGGCCTGGAGAGATAGCACAGTGGCGTTTGCCTTGCAAACAGCCGATCCAGGACCAAAGGTGATTGGTTCGAATCCCGGTGTCCCATACGGTCCCCCGTGCCTGACAGGAGCTATTTTTGAGCAGACAGCCAGGAGTATCCCCTGAGCACCACTGGGTGTGGCCCAAAAACCAAAAAAAAAAAAAAAAAAAAATCTTGCCTAACCAAAGTGTCAAAAAAGAAAAGAAAGAGTGAGATAGAGATAGAAACAGAGATAGATAGAGATGAATAGAGATGGAAATGAAGTGTCTGCTGCAGATGCAAGCAGAGGAGGATGGGGATGGGTCGGAGGGAAACTGGGGACATTTGTGGCAGAAAATGTGCACTGGTAGAGATTGATGTACATTGTATGAATGATATTTAACCGTGAGCAATTTTGTGATCATGGTGCTTAAATAAAGTAACTACATTAATATAATACAATAACATAAAAGTATTTTAAGACTAAAAAATATATTTACTTTATTTTACTGTACTGTGGATTAAACAAGATATAAAAAATTTTGCATACCTACTCAGTGCTCAGTGAATTATACTAAATTCTTATATCTTTATCATACTTTATTACCAAATATGATTTTGACAATATTACACCATTAATTTTTTTTTTTTTGGTTTTTGGGCCACACCCGGTGACGCTCAGGGGTTACTCCTGGCTATTCGCTCTGAAATTGCTCCTGGCAGGCACGGGGGACCATATAGGGAACCAGGGGATCGAACCGCGGTCCGTCCTAGATTAGCACAGGCAAGTCAGGCACCTTACCTCCAGCGCCACCGCCCGGCCCCACACCATTAATTTTTTAACTGAATTTCTTTTTTTTATTTTATTTTATTTTATTTTATTTTATTTTATTTTATTTTATTTTATTTTATTTTATTTTTTTTTTTTGGTTTTTGGGTCACACCCGGCAGTGCTCAGGGGTTACTCCTGGCTCCATGCTCAGAAATTGCTCCTGGCAGGCACGGGGGACCATATGGAGCACCGGGATTTGAACCGATGACCTTTTGCATGAAAGGCAAACGCCTTACTTCCATGCTATCTCCCGGG
>PVKC010004407.1:0-35876 GCA_004027635.1 Crocidura indochinensis | reverse complement strand
CCCATGAGCACCACCAGAAGTGATCCCTGATTGCAGTCAGGGATAAATCCTAATCATAGCTGACTGTGGTTCAAAAATCAAAAACCAAACAAAACAAAAAAGATAAAATGACATGAAACAATATTGAAATTATTAATATTCCACATGTTTGAAGGTATGATAATCTCATATGGGCGCTGTTTTTATGTGAGTAAAGATATAAATTATTCTGACTAAATGTTGTATCTCAAAAATATTTTTAAAAGATTGGTTATGATTAATAAAGTTATTGTGTCCTCCCCTCAGTAGAAAATTTGTATATACTAAATTATATAATCTAGAACATGCATTTATATCATAAGAAATCATATATACACATAGTTTTGAATGTTAAATATTTGAAAACAATATAATTATTAATGGAGGACTGAATTAAAAAATCATACAATGGAATTTAACTGATACAAGGATGAATATATCCTGAAAAATCATGTAGACAAGAAAAATGTTTCAGAAAGGGCATTTCAGGAAAATGATTCAGTGGATAGAATTCTGACCCCTATAAGAGACACCGAGTTATACAACTGAATTTAGAACTGGAAATGAAGGCCAGAAAGCAGGTGAGACAGTGTTCTTGCTTAGAATGCAGCCTACTTAGGTTCAATTACAGAACCCCATACAGCCCCACTGAGGGATTCTTGAGCTCAGAGTCAGGGATAAGCCCTGAACATCACCAAGAGTGGCCCCAAAATTATAAAATAAAAATAAAACTGATAAATTAAAATGTAAAGCAATTAAAGGAGCTGACATGTGAAATCATTTAGGTACGGTAAATATATTCTGCTTCAATTCAGTATATAATTTAGAAATGTTTACAAATTATACATGGTACTGTTGAGAATGATATTCACTAACTATAGACAAATGTTAACACTAAAAATAGAAACAGAGGAAAAGTATAAGGTATAGGGGCAGATACCCCTTTCTGTGTGAATCACAGCAGCCCAGTGCCAGAGCCCACACACTGAAAAAGAAATTGCCCAGTTCCTCAACTGAACTCAAATAAGAGGAGTGAAACCTTCTGAGATGGGACCCACAAATTCTGATATTCATATCCTCATTCTCATTAGTTTCCAATAATTTTTTCTTTCATTTATTTATTTATTTATTATTTATTTTGTTTTGTTTCATCTCTGACTCACTGATTGTTCACTGTGAGCTGTTTCATTACTTATTAGGAATTCGTTATTTCTTTGTTTCTGCTAGTAATTCACTTCTATACTTGTATTTTCAATATATCATGGTGTGAGAAAATAAATATCACAATTACTATATTCTTGCTTTTATGAAGGTTGTTTTATGGCCCATTGTTTGATCTATCTTAAAGAGTCTTCTCTATGCAATGGAGAAGAATGTACAGTTGACTTTGGGGAGATGAAATTCTCTCTCTCTTTTTCTCTCTGTCTCTCTGTCTCTGTTTCTCTTTGTCTTTCTGTCTCTCTGTCTCTTTCTATCTCTGTATCTCTCTTTCTCAATGGGTAGGACGTTTCCTTGCACGCAGCTGACCGGGGGCTCAGTCCTTAAGGTCCTTAGACATGTAGGAATGATTTCTGAGCTCAAAGCCAGGAGTACCACCACCCCACCTTGATCCCTCCTGTTGTGCCCCAAATCTGCAAAGAATGGCAAGCTATTTCCTTGCTGAGTTTTAGCCTGGTTCATATATCAAGAGGTAAAAGTGCAGTTTTGAAAACCTCAACTAATATTTTGTTGCTATTGATGATTTCCTTCAAGTCTATTAGCAGTTGTTTTAAGTATTTTCCTGGCCCCTCATTTCTTTTTTCTATTATTAGGAAATTGCCCTTTCATAATATTTTTAAGTTCAAAGTCTATGTCCTTTCCTAGGGACATAGCAAAAAGACTGAAAGGCCTCCACAGTCTTTGTGAAGGGGCTACTTACTTGAAAAATTATCTTCCAAATTTTGACATTGAGTCTGTGTTTGCCAACTGTTTTTCTTGTTCACAGCAGAATATTGAACTCGAGTTTCTAATCCATTTACTTAATTTAAATTTACTTAAATAAAATCGCTCCTGGGTTGGGGGACCATATAGGAACACCGAGGGATAGGACTGCAATCTGTCCTAGGTCAGCCAAGTGCAAGGTAAATGCCCAATCACTGCACCACTGATCCGGCTCCGATGTTGATGTTGAATTTATTCTTATAGAAATATTTTCTGAGTATAAACTTTGAAGTAATAGTTAATTTACATATAATATACAGAAAAAAGGTTGTTTTTATTCTATCCCACTATTGTAATTTAAGTAATTACCCAAACAAAACCACTAACTTTCTTGTGTAAGAGCTTCTCTCTAATTCTTTTCATTTTATTTTGTGGGCAAGGAATCTTTGAGAAGGCAGAAACTACACTTCAGTGACTGAGTATCTGTTACTATGTGACTTAAGAAAAATCAGTATATGATTTGATGAGTAAGTTCTTACACTTCTACCAGAAATATTATGTTAGGATTAGTAATGTCATATTACAAAAGTCTTTGGAGTTTTGAACGTGGTATGCCTATTCTTCATATTATTCTATGAAAAGAAAGAGAATACAATTGTCAGTTTGGTAACTGTAACACTTTTTTTTTCAAAGTATTTTCTAGAAATTATAGACCTACAATTAATCTTTGTATTAAGGTCAGTGGGTCAAACTATGTTCAAGGTTTAAGGAAAAATAAAGAGCTGCTTAATACTGAAGTGTAATTTCAGGATTGTGGTTTTTATTAGTTTTTGAGTCACAAAACCAGAATTACTCAGAGATTACTCCTGGTTCTGCATTCAGAAATTAATCCTTACTCTGAGGACTATATGAAATTCCAGAGATAGCACCCTGGTGGGCCATGTACAAGCAAATGCTTTACCTGCTGTACTATCTCTCTGGCCTCAATTACAGATTTTTGTTTGTTTGTTTTGATTTTGGGGGGCCACACCCAGTGACGTTCAGGGGTTACTCCTGGCTATGCACTCAGAAATGACTTGAGGGACCATCTGGGATGCCCAGGGGATCAAACAGTGGTCCAACCTAGGCTAGCGCTGGCAAGGCAGATGCGCCTTTGCTCCAGCCCCCAGATTACTTTTTTAATGTCAGTTCCAGCTACTTAACTTTTCATGATTGGGTAATTCTACTAATTTTTAAATAGTTGCGCTTCCATAGTAATTTGCCCTTATTTTGTAAAGTCACTTCTAAACCTTTTGATACCCCACCAAAAAAAAGCACAAAATCATTGAATAAAAATCATTGTTAGAGTAATAGATGTTTCTTCATAAATCCAACAGACATGAAGATTCACTTAATACTAATGCATACAGCATTAGGAAGATACCTGTCCATTTCTTACAAAGTAAGCCTACTCTCATAATATTATTCAGTGACTGTTCTCACAGAGACTAGTCTCAAAAGGTACTGGAAATTATTTTTACACAAAATCCTCCCTCAAAACAATTAATTATAGAACTTTTATTAACTATTTTACAAAAAATGTAACCATAAAGATGTTCCTAGTCAATGAATGGTTGTATATCCATATAATAAAATTGTATACAAATATTAAAAGAAATGTTATCAAACTTAAAACTTCAAAAAGATATAGAAGTACATATTGCTAAGTGAAATAAAGCAATATGAAAACAACTATAAGGATAAAAAATTATTCTCAGGAGTTAGAGGTACAGGGAGAGAAATTATGTAGAAAACAAAGCATTTTGGGGATGTAAACTATTTTATGTATTTCTATAGTAGTATGAATATTAATTATGCATTTGAAAAATTAATAAGTTATACACAGGATGAGTGAAACCTGATCTAACTAATGATATTAATTTATCAGTATATTACTATTGATTCACTAGTTATAAGAAATGTAGCATATCTGTGAAAGATGCAAAGAAAATAGAGGTCAGGGGAAATGGAATATATAAAAATGTTCTAGACTTTCAAACTCAATTTTCCTGCTATCTCAAATTGCCCTAAAACACTAAATTTTATTTTAAGATATGAAAGTTTTTTATGCAGAAAAATAAGTAAAAGTAAAATCAAGTTTTCTTGACTATGTTAATGAACTAATTAATACCAAAAAGGGGCTCTCTGTGGATCTAGAGAGACATTACAGTAGGTAAAGTCACACCTAATTGATCCTTCACACCACAATGATCCTCTAAGCACCATGAGGAGTCACTGGAGTCCAAACTCCAGAATTTTTACTAATTGTTCTGGGTCTAATTTAATACTGCCTCCACAAAGGAAATTGCATATTTTTTCTTAAAGTAAAATAAATACTCAATAAACATCCAAAATGCTTAGTTAAGCATTGTCAATTGTCATGTCCTTGTAACAAAAACAAGATATTCATATTCTTTAATTTAGTAATGATGTGTCTTTGGGTTTCTATTTAAACTCAATGGATTTTTAGAATAATTGAGTCTTTTTTTCTCAGATAGATTTTTTAAGCATTATAAAAGCATGACTCCCATTTTATGCCAAGAGGGAGTAAATACATAAATCAAGAAAAATTTTTCAAGATGTCATATAGATCAAATATAGTATCTGGATTAATATAGTTTTCCATTGGTTGCAGCCTAAAATTACAAGAGGGAGATATTTTATTTTTATTATATTTTATATATTTATTTATTTATATTTATTTATAAGTCAATTTTTAATTGAGCAAATGTCAGATCTACTTATAATTCGACTGTTTTAAAAGACTACCTGAATTGTTTACTATGATTGAATTTTTGTTTTGCTTGTTTGTTTTTATTTTGGGTCACACCTGGTAGTGCTCAGGGGTTACTCCTGGCACTGCACTCTTGGCAAGCATGGGGGACCATATAGGATGCTGGGATTCTAACCACCATCTGTCCTGGGTCGCCTGCAAACGCCCTATCACTGTGCTATTTCTCCTTCCCCAAATGAATCTTTGATACTAAAGTATATTTATATTTTATTTTGGAAGGGGCACTCATAAACGCTTAGGCTAACTTGTACTCAGGAATCTCTTGACTTTGTCTAGGGTACCTTATGGTATGTTGAGAATTAAACCCAGGTCAATCACTTGCAAAACAGGTGTTCTACCTGCTAAACTCTTTCTCCAGCCCCAAAAGATGATTTGTGTATAGCTACCCTTTAAATATTCCTTTCTTCATATTATTAGCATGAAAGTGGATCGTGACTTAAGGGTTTTTGAGATATTTATGAAAGATTTGCATACAATTCAAATAGATGAGTCTCAATCCCTCCTCAAAGTTCGGGACTTTTCTTTTAACCTGTGTACCACATTATTCATCCTGTCCCTCAATGTCAGGTCTAGTGTATAATGTCCTAAATCTTGTACCTTACCATCTACTCTCCTCTAGCATTTAAGAGTTCTGCCTCTATTTCATGTTCTCTCCAGTATTTATTTTCCTTTTCTGAAATCTGCAGCTGGAACATTGTCACCTCTGTCCCTTGGCTGGGTCTAGCTTCTCTGCAACTTTTCACTAGGCCTCTCTAGAACTGAACCCCTGTAGTCCCCTATCCACTCAGCTTTCTTTACTTGCTTGCCATGACATTATGCATACTGCTCAGAACATTAATGTTTTGCATTTGTCTGGACATAGGTAAGTGAGGGAAAGGAGAGAGCTGCAAGGTTGGAAGATTCCATTTATCTTCTGCCATCTCCTACCCCAAGCCATCCCATAGTCATTTTTGACTGAAGACCTTTATGCAAGTGAAATTTAAAAAGACAATTTAAATGAACTAGTTTACCTGACATTCCACCCTTAATATACAGTATCAGGATGGTGTTAGTTTTCCACATGATGTTGTTTTTCCATTTCAGGCATTTCTCTACTGAGAGCAATAAAACAAATTAATACCAAAATGTCTTTTTTTTTTTTTTGGTTTTTGGGCCACACCCGGTGACGCTCAGGGGTTACTCCTGGCTATTCGCTCAGAAGTCGCTCCTGGCAGGCACGGGGGACCATATGGGGAACCAGGGGATCGAACCGAGCTCCGACCTAGGTTAGAGCAGGCACCTTACCTCCAGCGCCACCGCCCAGCCCCCCAAAATGTCTTATAATAGCAAAAACTGAGCCATGCTTACCCTTCACCATGAAATATATTATGTGCCAATAACTATAAAGATGACTAGGTTCTACTTAACCATTAAAGTAAAAGAAGATTAAAGTGAAAGTAAGGTGAAGTAAGATTTCATTTTCTGAAAAGTTTATAATCAAACTTTAATTTTTAAAAATATGATCATTATAATTTAGGAACATTTGTATTAGCGTCATGATTTTTATTTATGTAGTTACTATACTTTACTATTAGTAAATTACTGAAACCTTTACCCAATGTCCTTATTTTACTTCTAGTCTACCTCTTCCTCTCTCAGAACTTTCCCACTTGCTTATATTTTTAATTACAGAATTTAGGGACAAGGGTTCAGTATATTTTGATACTGTCTATTTTTATTCTTTTGTTTTTATCTATGTACAGATGCGTGGATATTTTTTCAATATGTATATACAAATCTACAAATGGAAAAATTAATTTAGGTTAGTAAATTTTTCAAAGTTTATTAACAAAAGGCTGGAATCTACACAATATATTATACATTGTTGTGGAAACAAAACCTAAGAAGAGTAAAATTGAGTGAAAATTTCATATATGCAAAGAAGCAAGCCCTTGTGGCTAAATAGGAGAAAGTATATGAAAATAGAATGTGATGGAAATATATTTAAAGAAATAATGTACATATGTAAATATATGTAGTCAATCAGCAGGTTGAAATAGATCCTAAATGAATTAGTAGCTGGATTGAGAAGTAAAGCAGAGAACCATGTTTAAAGAAGTAGTTAGTAGAGGATTTAAGGCACATGCCTTACTTATGCAAACTTTGGTTTAATACCGAAATCAAACATTGCTAGTCCCTGTCAGTTGGTTGAGCAGCAATACATCATAAGGGCTTTGCATTGACACACTGAACCAGTTGGTTAAGAATGGCTGACCAGAATCCCTTGGCCCCACCTAAGACACAACACCCATCCCCCTGAAAAACTGAAAACACAAAATCCAGCTAAATGCCCTTATCGTGGGTTGTTAAAGATATAGAGACTATTTCCTTATTTTTTTCCCTTTCCAAGAGATCCTATACTGGGTACATAATATTTAGGCTTATATGCTAATCAAAAGTAAAGCAAAGGATCAGTCCCTGGGGAACTTATTGACTACCCAGTTGCCTACTAGAATACATGTCTTTTCTAAAAATATATTTCCTGGAAGGTAGGGAGAGATAGAACATCAGGTAGGGCACCTGCCTTGCATGTGGCCAAGCCAGATTTGATTCACTGCAACCCATATGGTCCCTTGAATAGCACTAGAAGTGATTCCTAGTGCAGAGCCAAGAGTAAGCCCTGAACGCCAAACGGTATGACCTCCGAACCAAAATAAATAAATACGTTTTAGAACATACTTCCTAGATACTTTCCATACTTTTCATACTTTGTTTTTCCTCATACTTTCCATACTTTTCCAAACTGCTTGCATATTTGCAGATGTGATGCTACTGTGAGTCAACTATACACCATCTTCAATTCTGAATCTTGTTGCTAATATCGCTGTCTCTCTATCCGTCATCTTGTCCCTTAACTGATTATTCCCCTCATTCAGCAGTGAAAGGAGCTTTGTAGGTTATATGTTGATGGTTTAAAATTTATTATAGTGTCGTCGCAGGCTCCATAGCTCAGGGGTTAGAGCACTGGTCTTGTAAAATTTATTATAGTGAATATAATTGAAAGGCATTAGAAAAGAATAAGCATATGCATTTTTATTATTTATTCATTTGAAATCAATTTGATGACTATTAAAATAAATCAGATTTAGAAAAGAAAAAGTGTAGAAAGACAGTCAGCAAATCAAGAGAAAAATAAATTCTGAAGAAAGATAAGAAAAAGCATAAAAAATGAATACGTAAATAATATTGCCAAAGGTTAAGAATGGGAGGAGGATTGAGGAAAGGATTTTAAATGGAGCTTAAGCCTAGCGATTAATAAGGAGACTGAGATGGAAGCTTAAGAGTTTTGGAAGCATAGTAGAGAAACAGTCAAATTTTTTTCTCTAGCAATCCCAGGGAAAAGAATTGAGTTAAGCAATAGCTGATGCATACAGAAAAAGTACAGTGTGGGGGGAGGGTGACCATTAGTGTACTGGGGAAAATAACATTATCTAGAAACCAAAACAGTCCAAAGGCATGAAGCCTTTGAGACACATCTGATAACAGAAAACAGCTGAGATTCAGAATTCCTGACCAAAGTAGGGTTGAAGAAAAGCTATACAATTGGAACAAGAGTAATGCTAAGATTATAAAAATCTTATAAACGATTCCAAGCTCTCCACTTAAGATACTCCCCAAGCAACAAACCAGTGAAACTTTAGATAAACTAACTTGGCAGGGGCAAAAATGAGGATTTGCTCAAATCTTTGTGCTTCTTTCATTTAAGATGCATTTTTCCTATCCTGAAAATGTAGCCCACACCTCTCCCTCAGATGTGCTCTTTCATATTTTAGAGATCACGTTCCTATTCTGGGGAAGTGAACCAAATTCCTATCCGTGATGCGTACTTTTGAATACATTTCTTGTGTAATTCTCCATCTTGGAATTTCAATGATCATCTACTTGAGATTTTGTGCTTGCTATTCCATTTTAGAGAAACCTGAGTTCTTTCTCTAAAACAATGGGGTGTGTGTGTGTGTTTGTGTGTGTGTGTGTGTGTGTGTGTGTGTTATGAAACTGTCTCTCGTTTTGTTTCCCAAACTAATTTACTTCACTATTTTTTATTTAAATTCCTTTTGTAAGGGAAGGGGATGAACCAGAAAAAGCCTGGGTAAGATGTAGGACAAAATCTTCCTTCCTGCAAAGAGCAATTATTTTCAGGTTTCCAAGGAATCAAGTGGCAAGGATTACTTTCTACCTTGGTAGGACAAAGAAATTCTAGTGTGGTTTGAGGACCACCTCCTGAGGCTGATGAAATCTAAGATCTATGCCTTGAAAGTACTAATAGATTTTTATCTGTCCTAAAATTTTGCAGGTAGTTTTCCAGGTGACTGAGGAGGCTTGAGAGGAAGATAGTAAGACTTCTTGAAGCAGGTATCTGTCTTCTCCCCTTTTCACACTAGCTACTGCTGGAATACGTATCTCTTTGGGTAGTCATCACTCTCTCACCGCAATATGGACAGCAAATGCTCAGGCAATCATTATTTGATATGAAAATAGAGAACAAGATATTGTGAGTTTGGATTAGAACATCAAGATGCTTTAAAATCCAAAACAATACAGTAACAACAACAGCAAAAAAATTGAGGCCGGATTGGTAGTACAAGATGTAAGATGTGTTCCCCCCTTCAAAAAATACAAAACAAAGCCAAAAATGCTTTAAAATAGACTATGCATTAAATTATTAATAAAAGGGAGTTAAAGAATAAAAAAAAGCTTATGAAACCAATTTACAAAAAATTTGGGAAACAAAAGAACAAATCACTGTAGAGAAGTTTCTACCCTTAGGGGTGCAGTATATCTCTTCCACTGACACTACCCTCATAACTTTCTTTTGTAAAATATTTAATGACACAGAAGATAGCCATAAAGAAGTCAAGAAGAACTGTCTAAAACAATTTCAATTTTCATGTCCCACCGAAGAAACTTCTAACCTAGTTAACTATAAGAAATATTTGTTATTTATGTCACTCACCTATGGTAGTCTGCAAAAGCAGCCTTAACAAACTATTATGGGTTTATAACATTAGCAATTAATAATGTACATATAATAACAGAAATAAAATGTGCATATTAAAGAAAACTCTTTTTGTTTGTTTTTTGGGCCACACCTTGTGACACTCAGGGATTACTCCTGGCTATGCACTCAGAAATCTTTCCTGGCTTGATGGACCATATGGAACGCCAGGGGGTGGGGAGTGTGGGGTGGAGTGTGGGGGGAGGGGAAAGTCAAACCATTGTCCAGCCTAGGTTAGATCTTGCAAGGCAGACATTCTCTGGCTTGCACCATTGCTCTGCCCCCCAAAAAAACTGTTCTTAAAGTATTCCTATTTGCCTTTTATTCACACTTTCTCATTGATCTTTTTCCATAATGTAATAAAGATGATATAAAACCAGATAAATACAGGCATTATTCTTGGCTCTGTGCTCAGGGAGAACTCCTGGCAGTGCTTAGAGACTATATGGAGTGCCAGGATCAGTCACATGCAAGGCAGATGCCCTCTCTGCTGTGCTCTTTTTCCAGCCTCATATTTGCACTGTTTTGAATAAAAATGTTGGATGTCGAATAGCCCTTTGATCTTTGCCCTTGATACCTATAGAAACATTGATTACACTGAAGAATTCTTCACAAATTTTGTTTTGAATATATAATTATCTCTGGTTTAGAAAAAGCAAAATATTTTATGTTCAAGATTAATATAACTGTAGTTTAACCATAACAGGTACTTTTGAACTTTGCACCACACACACATTTTTCCTATATATAATAATGGCACTGAATAAAAACTTTTAATAACTGAATTTACTTCATATGACTTGCAAGCATAACATACAAATAGATGGAGAATGGTTGGTATAGTGCAAACTAATACATAATAATTATTTTATATTTTAGTTATTTTTTATTTTATACATCCATATAAACATGGAAGACCATGAAACTGCATTAAAACAAGCATCAAAATATAAGATTAAAAAGGGGAGGGGAACTGCACAATTTTTATAACTAAGATCATATTTAAGCTCAAAGCCAAACATGCAAATTTTAACATTTTCTCTTAATCTGATACATAACCAGGAGTCTTTTGGAGAGACTAAAATAAGCAAAATATAACAAGAAAACGTTCTAACCAAAGAATTCCAAGAAATTTAAATTGAGCTAATGGGTTTATAGTGGACAATCCAGTGAATTAAAGACCTTCAATCTCTTTAGTTCTTTTTCTTATTCAGAACTGTATCCCCTCGCCTGGTTAAGGTTTTGCATTTATAAGAGGCTGTCGCAGGTGCTTGCAATATGTGCTTTTCACTTGAAATTCCATCTGGATGAACAAGAAGTCAGCTGCCTGGAGCTAAGGGGTATTTGCTGTGAACCTAGGTAGATTTGTTTAAAGTACTCAAAGTGTAAAGAGAATACAGGCTTAGTTGAGTGAAGAGAAGCACAGAACACTCACTGGGATTAGAAATGATGGGTTAGGCAAATAATCTTTAAAGCATTTGATATTTGCAATATGTAAATGAAATGCAGATCAGAAGATCTGCTTTCTGGACTTCTGAAAATAGTGTCTGTCGCTTAAACTTCCTTTAAACTAAAATGTCTAAGTTACATTTTTATGTAGCATGGGCATAACATAGTTCAATAATACTATGAAGTATTTTTATAAATTTTATACATGATTTGGGGAAAGGCATTACTTTACTGAAGATAATTACTTTAGAAGAGAATATCACTGCTATACATTTTCTAAAAAATTAATGATCACTTATGATTATTGGATAAGACTTCATTTAGAGAACAAGTCTGTTTTATAGATGTTACTGACGTTCAGAAAGTCTGTGACTTCATGAGTCATGGCTTTAAAATTACCCTGGAAGTGGGTGGACTGCATAATCTTGTCCAAACCCAAGGAATGAAAAGATGTTATCTTTCCTTTACTTGAAATACACTTATTTTTCTTTCTTTGGCAACTCAACTTTTAATAGGACAGAAACTTAAAATTGAAACATAAGCCTCGAAACAAAATAGAAAATAGAAATGCATTTTTCAAATTACTCATTTCACATAAGAAGTAGAAAAGCTGCATTTTTATCCACTGAAAGGCACTCAGAATTTCCGCCAGTATTGACGTCTTGAAGTTGGGAGGTTAATAAGTTACAGTAAAGTTATTTCAGCTATGAAAACACAGCAATCTTCATGTCTGCAACTGCAAAAAGTTAAAAAAAAATTCTAGAGCAAGCATTCTTTGACATCCAACTTGCTGTAATGAAGTTTTAGTTACATTTGAAGAACTAGCTCAAAAGCTTTTCCTCTATAGTCAACTTGAAATCTCTGTAGAAAGGAGAGTAGCTTTTCTTGGATAAAAATAATAAAATGACTTATTGGTAGATCTTAAAAACAGAACAATTTCACATGAGTTTATTGTGCACCTATTTTAGTCTCTCTGCTCTATCAGACTTTGTTTAAGGGGTATTCATATTCAGCTTTTATTTTTATAGGACTTTGCACATGGTGATTGCATCTGCAAAAACCTCAAGCACTTATTCAAATATTTTGCAAAATGATTCAATACTACCCAGTCACATTGTAGCAGTTTTTACCAACAACAACAAATAAAACATCAACAACAATAATAATGACATTTCCTTTAATTAGTACTTAGTGACAAATAAGACCTGAAACACATCTACCACATTTACATAATTTAAAATCTAATGAGTAAAGTTAGATTATGACAGATAATCTACTATGAAAAGGTCACTTTTTCTCCCAATAGATTTTTCATATCTATTTATTAATACCCTAGATTTTGAAATTGTAGGTGTATATTTGATTGCAGTGATTGCTTCTAACAGATAGTAAAACATTAAATTATCCACTGGCTTAGAGCATTCTTTTTTTATTATTTTATTAAGACCATTTTGAATTGCAAGTTTTTCTTTTTTTTGGTTTTTGGGCCACACCCGGTGATGTTCAGGGGTTACTCCTGGCTATGTGCTCAGAAGTCACTCCTGGCTTGGGGAACCATATGGGGAACCAGGGGATCGAACTCTGGTCCGTCCTAGGCTAGCGCAGGAAAGGCAGGCACTTTACCTCCAGCGCCACCGCCCGGCCCCCTAATTACAAGTTTTTCACAGTTGTATTTCAGTCATATAGTGACAGTGAATTAGGCCATTCTCACCACCAGTGTTGACCTCCATCCACCATAATTCCCAGCATACCACATACCTTCCCCCTAAACACCCTGAACTACTAGTGTACAGGTCCATTTTGTGTTTAGCTTGTTATAGCTTGGGTCTCTTGATTCTGTTGTCATTGACTATGACTTGATATTTAGATCTGACTTTTTTTTATTTTTTACTCAATGCTCCTGAGACTGTTTGGTCCCTGGGACCCACCCACTGTTTTTTTCTTATTTTCTATATTTTTATAAAGATATAGAAATATGAGTCATAGAAAAATGATTCAAGTTCTAAATTAAAGTGGGAGCCCCTATTTAGAAGATATAAGTAGGGGCCCGGGAGATAGCATGGAGGTAAGGCGTTTGCCTTTCATGCAAAAGGTCATCGGTTCGAATCCCGGTGCCCCATATGGTCCCCCGTGCCTGCCAGGAGCAATTTCTGAGCATGGAGCCAGGAGTAACCCCTGAGCACTGCCGGGTGTGACCCCAAAAAAAAAAAGAAGATATAAGTAAATTAAAAGAAATAAAAACATAAAAAGAGGACAGATGTAGTATGACTTTTATTTTTGTATAGGTGCAGTAAATATTGGAAATTAGAAAGGAAATTTCCTAATTGGCCAAATAGATATTATTGAAGCATAGATATCCATGAAGCATAGTGTCATAAGACTGACAACAGGACCTGGCATGCATAAAGACCCAAGGTCTTGATGGTCCCAGGAAAAGCTCTGTTCAATTCAAAGGCTTTCAAAGTCAGTCTTCTGACTTCAGAAATCTTGGTTTTTGCAAGATCCTAGGAAGAAGCCTAAGGTAAAGTCTTTCTTTATGGTCCCAGAAAAAGTTCTACTCAGTTACAGTTATCATAGTCATTTTTCTATAAATAGAAATATTGGGTTTTGCACAGATCTTAGGATGGAGCAGCTTCTGATTTCATCCCACTGTTAGGTGGTGAGGTAGGGTAACCGTCAGGTAAATTGTTATTTTTTTCCTCATTGTCTGGGTGTGAGATGAGCCTACCCTGGAGTAAGTTGGTGCCAGAGCAGTATTAGGGCTTAACACAGGGAGGTTGATTTCTGGTGCTGTTGCAGGAAACTGTGCTAGTTCTAATGTTGGGATACAGCATTTGGGATGGCAGTTGAAATCTAATTGATTGAAGCCTAAATCAAATCCCTATTACTAATGTTCAGGGTGGAAGATGCCACTGCGCTATAAATTTATGGGTTCTTATTCCTATTAGGTAATAACTCCTTTCTATAGATAAAAGTTCTCAATTTTAGTGTGCCTATGTAAAAAGAAACAATGCCATATTATAATACTGGTGCATTTGGAGTTAAAAGTAACAAGCTTCTATAAGCTCTATGTTGTGGTTTTGACTTGCACTCATATCCCAAGCAAGACGTTTTTTACTAGAATTTCCTACTATGCAGTTATAGGATAATAATAAAAAATGAAAGGAAGAGGATACCTCCACACACGGAGCTAAACACTAAGAATTATAACTATTAGGAAAATGAATCTAGGGGCTAGAGGATGGCACAGCGGTAAGGCGTTTGTCGTGCATGCATCTGACCTAGGATGGACTGCAATTCGATGCCCCAGCATCCCATATGGTCCCCCAAGTCAGGAGCAATATCTGAGTGCATAGTCAAGAATAATCTCTGAGCATCACCGGGCGTGGCCCAAAAACAAACAAACAAACAAACAAACAGCAAAAAAATAATCTACAGAAACATAAGAGACCTACAAAGAAAATATAGATATTCCTTTTAAGTCTTTTGAGATAGGAATAAAATCCAGGGAATAATGTCCAGGGGACATCTTCATTCTTCACTGTGGTCTTGTGGATACTGAGAAATTGTAGTAGTTAGAAATCGGGTAGTGTCCTCAAGCTAGGGGTTTCTCTGGAGATGAATGAACCTAGTAGCAAGCCACAGTTCACAGTGAGGGAAGGTGGGAGAAAAACAGCCTCATAGTGTCAGCGGGAGCTGCAGCTTCTTGTCAGGGCGAGACATAGGAGACTAAGAGAGGTTCCTTTTGCTTTGGGAACCAGGTGGCAACTTGCTGGGTCTGGAAAAAGTCCTGATTCCTAGGGAGTTAAGAACTGAAACAGCCGATCCAGACCAAAGATGGTTGGTTCGAATCCCAGTGTCCCATATGGTCCCCAGTGCCTGCCAGGAGTTATTTCTGAGCAGACAGCCAGGAGTATCCCCCGAGCACCGCCGGGTGTGGCCCAAAAAACAAACAAACAAAAAAAAAAAGAACTGATGGTCCTCTTGAATTTCTTTCTGAAGTGCTGAAGTGTTCTGAAATTTTTGCAGTATCAGTCTTTCACCTCTTGTTAGGTTGATTCCTAGGTACTTGATAGTTTTAGAAACTATTTTAAATGGAATGTTCTCTTTGCTATATTTTTCCTCTCATTTGCTATTTATATAACGGAATTCAACTGTGTGTGTGTGTGTATGTGTGTTTGTGTTTGTGTGTGTGTGTTATTGACTTGATAGCCGGCCACATTGCTGTATTGCTTTATTGTTTCCGGGAGCTTTTCTGTGAACCCATTAGGGTTTTTGCTGTATAACATCATATCATCTGCAAATAGGGACAGTTTGACTTCTTTCTCTACTTGAATTCCTTTGATTACCTTCTCTTGTCTGACTGCTATTTCTAGGACTTCTAATATAGAGACAGTGAACAGCTTTGCCTAGTGCCTGACCTTAGAGGAAATGCTTTCAGTTTTTTGCAGTGGGAATGGATAATGTGTTGACTGTGGGTTTCTTATATAGAGATGTATCTGTCTTGAGGAATGCTGTTTCTCCATACATTCATTGTGTGGTCTCATTTTCTTCATATTTTGCTGCCCATGCATCCACACTCTTCAAGTGAACTCAGAAGTTCTCTAACTCAACCAGAGTCCAAGAGCTAGTCAGCAGCAATGTGGTTTATGATGTTGATTGATTTGCATATGTTGAACCATCCTTGCATCCTGGGATGAAACCCACTTTATTATGATATATAATCTTATTGATATGTTGTTGGATTTGGTTTTCAAAGACTTTATTGATGATTTTTGTATCCTTAATCATTAGTAAGACTCTATAGTTCTCTTTATTGGTAATATCTTTGTCAGCTTTGGGAATGAGTAATATTAACTTCACAAAAGGAATTAAGAAAGATTCCTGTCTTTTCTATGTTTTGGAATAGTCTAAGGATCAATGGTAAAAAAATTATTCTCTGAATGTTTGGTAAATTCAACTGTAAAACTATTTTGTCCTGGGGCCAAAGTAGTAGCACAAGTGGAAAGGCGTCCTAAGTAAGTAAGCGGTAAGGTCCCCTAAGTCAGGAATGATTTCTGAGCACATAGCCAGGAGTAACCCCTGAGCATGGGTCCAAAACTAAAAAACCAATCAAACAAACAAACAAACAAACAAAAACTGTCTTGTCCTGAACCTTTATTCTTGAGGAGTTTCTTAATTATTGTTTCCATTTCTTACTTATAATTGACCTGTTTAGGCTTTGTACTTCCTCCATATTAAGTCTCTGGAGATAATATTTCTGAGGAATCAGTTTATTTCTTCTGGATTCTCCAACTTAACTGAGCACAGTGGTTCATACTAAGCCCTCATGATGTATTGTATTTCTTGAGGTTCTGTTATAATCTCTCCCCTTTCATTTGTGATCAGATTTATTTGAGTGTTTTCCCTTTTGTTCTTTGTGAGTCTTGTCAGCAGTTTGTCTATTTTGTTTATTTCAAAAACCAATTCCTGGCTTTATTGATTCTTTGTATTGTTTCGTTTCTATGTTGTTTAATTCTGCTCTGGTTTTTATTACTTCTTCTCTTCCTTCCTATGTTTGGGTTACTTTGTACTGGTTTTCCAAATACTTAAGACTTCTCTTTAAAATGTTGATTTTGTCATTTTTCTCTTTCCTAAAATGGGCCTGTAGTGTTATGAGTTTCCCCTTACTTAATGCTTTTGCTGTGTCTCATAAATTTTTTGGCAATTTGTTTCTTCACTGTCATTCTTCTTAAGGAACTTTTTTTTATTTCTTCCTTGATTTTCCCTTTGACCCATCTGTTTTTGAGCAGCATGTTATTTAAGTCTCAACATGTTAGATTTTCTCCACATTTTTTTACAGTCAATCTTGAACTCTGTTGCATTGTGGTTTGAAAGGGTACTTGGTATAATACTTCAATTATGTAAGTTATATTTACGTCCTAAGGTGTGGTCTATTTTAGAGAAGGTCCCATGTGCACTTGAAAAGAATGTGTATTCCGCTTTCTGAGTATGGAGGACCTGTCCTAGTTCTTCCAGTTTTTCATTTAGGACTCTTATGTCTTTTCTAGTCTTCTGCCTAGTGGATCTGTCTAGTGGAGATAATAAGTGTTAAAATCTCCTACTACTACCAAATTTTGGTCCATGTGCTTCTCTAAGTTTGCCAGAAAAAGCCTTACATATTTTGCTGGCTCTAAATTTGGTGTATAAATATTGATTAGGGTTAGTAGTTCTTGGTTCCCCTGATCAATAAGTAGTGTCCATCTTTGTCTCTGAGCACTTTCTGAAGGTTGAATGCAATTTGGTCTGATATAAGTATGGTTGTACCAGCTTTTTGTTTGTTTGTTTGTTTCCAATGTCTTGATTTATTGATTTTCATCCTTTTACTATTAGCCTGTGTCTATTTTAGGTGTGTTTCCTGCTGGCAGCAGATACCTGGTTTTTGTTTTCTGATCCAACTTTCTACTGTGCTTTTTAATAGGGGAGTTTAGTTCATTGACTAAGGAGATTATTGACAGAGAAGGTTATTGTGCTGTTATATTGTGTAGGGTTGTTGTTAAAATTGGGCATTAGGTTTGTGTGAGTTATCTCTGAGTAGTTAATTTTAGTCAGTTTGGTGAGTACAAATATTGTGAGTTTTTTATTGTCTGAGAATATTTTTGTTCTCTTTCACACATAAAGGAGAGTTTTGCTAGGTAGTGGACTCTAGGTTGGAAGTTTCTTTCAGTCAGTAGTTTAAATATGTTGTTCCATTCTCTTTTTTTGCCTGTATTGTTTCAAATAGAAGATCTGATTTATTCTTATGTTCCTTCCTTTGTACTTGATTTCTTTTTTCTTCTTTATTGCTTAATGTGTTCATCTGTCTCTTTGGTTTTTGCCATTTGTATTAATGTATGTCTTTTTTTAATTATAAATTTTAATTTTGACCATATTCTATATGTCTTGTTGTTCTTCTATGGTTTATTTTGTTTGTCACTCTTTTCATCTCCTGGATTTGTACAGCAGTCTCTTTTCAGAGAGCGGTACATTTCTCTGCTGTTATTATATTCATTACTTATTCTTCTCCTTTCTTTTTTTCTTCCCCCTTAGTTATCCCTATAAATTGTAAATTTTTTCTTTTGCCTTGTTTATTAAGTACCTTACATTTACTGTCAATGTTTCTTCTCTGTTTCTTTATTGTCTTTGTTGTTGTTGGCTTGTATTTTGTCTTCAGTTTCTTCCATGTGATTCTCTGTGTGTAATTCTGCTATTATGGCTTGCTAGCATCTTTTTTAGTTCTTTTAGTTCCATTTGTATGGGTTATCTTCTCTTCTGAGTTAGTTAAATTGTTTTCCTATGTATTTCTTAATTTCTTTATCAAGTGACTTTTTTAAATTTACTGCTAAGGCATTAATTCCCGATTTTAGATCCTCATCTATAGGGTTTGTGTGCTTTGGAAGACTTGGATATTTGTGAGGATTTCTTTTCATATCCCCAGTTGCTGGTGTCTTCCTTAGTTTCCCCATTGTTCTTTTCATTGGTTGGGTTGGGGTGCTGTCTCCTGTACAGGTATGCCAGGGCTTCAGCGCCAGGGGATGGAATGCCCTCTGACAAGGAAGGGTCAGTCAGTTGGTTGGTTGATCCTATCTTAGATCATTCTTGTACAATTGGTCAATATACACAGCTAAGTGAATAAAATAGATTAGACTGCTCATAAAAGACAATAATTATTAAGTGTTGTATACAGTTAAGTGCATATAAATTTAATTATCTGAACCTTGTGGATAGACAATGGAAAAGTTATATCCACCTCTTCATAGCGTTCCTCTGAAATTAGCTATGAACGGGGTCGGAGAGATAGCATGGAGGTAAAGCATTTGCCTAGAATGCAGGTCAGTGGTTCAAATCCTGGCATCCCATATGGTCCCCTGAGCCTGCCAGGAGCGATTTCTGACCATAGAGCCAAAAAAAAAAAAAAAAAAAAAAAAAAAGCTATGAAGGAAAGGGATTTTGGAAAAAAAAAAAAAAACGTTATCAGCATTGTGTCCAAGTATGGCATTCAAAGTGTAGCTCTACCTACATAGGAAATAAACTGGAGCATACAGCATACAGTAGGAGGATGAGAACACAGATAAACTATAGCCAATCCCAGTACCTATCAATAGTAACTTAATCAAACCACATGTTTCTAACTCTCTGTAAAGTGTCAGAAAAATGACAATAATGAATTAATTATTATTAATTATGATTACTAGAGTTTTTAAACTGGCACGGTAATTGCATCAAAACCTTTCTTCCTTCCCTTGATAACCTTGGTTCTGTGGATAAAATTCTTGTTTTTCAGAACGGTATTTCTTTCCTTTGTATTTTATATCTAATGTGAAGAAAGAAATTTTCTATTTTTCTTACTCTGACTTATGTCTCTTAGCATAATTTATATTCTCCAGTCTCATTCAAATTTTAACTAATGGTAAGATTCATACTTTCTACCAGGTAATTAGTATTCCATTGTTGAATGAAATGCTATGTAAAGAGAGAAGATGTGCAATGCATATCTTCTCTATTTTTTAAAGGAAATGTAATTTAGAGATGTCTATAGTAAATTCACAGGTATTTAATGCTCTTGTTTTTTTATCTCACCACCATAACCCCAATTCCGTCCAACTCTGAAATCTGACTCCTTGACAGATACATTTTTTATTTTAAATTCTGTGGTTTGTGCCCCATACTTATTATGGTAGTGTTGGATAATAGTAGTTTGAATACTATAGATTGTCTATATCACAGACAAAGCCAGCGGTACTTAATCCCTATGTTATACATGTACCTTATCTTCTTGCTTCCCCTCTCCATTTTTCTTTCCTTGGCATTTTTCTGTAAACTTGAGCTAGCATTTTTGTCTAGCTTTGATATTTACTATTCCATCTATACTTCAGAGCTTTGAGAAAATCCACTGTTTGACATTGCCCTTCTCACAAACTTCATTTAACACAGTATCTTTTACTTACATTGAAGTTATTGTGAATGGTATGACTTGATCATTTTTTCTGGCTGAGTAGTATTCTATTGTACATATCCACTTACATATCATTGGGCCTAGATTGTTTCCGTAAGTTGGTCATTTTGCTAAGTGTCATAATGAATACAAATGTACATAGATCTTTTTGAATTGGTACCAGAGCAATATTACAGCATGTAGGGCTTACATTCAGCAGCCCCAAATTAGATCCCCAGCATCCCTTCTGATCCCCAAGCCTCACTAGACGTAATTCCTGAGTGATGGGCCAGAAGTAACCCCTGAGAACCACTGGGTGTGGCTGCAAAGTCAGAAAATAGAAACGCACACATACAAAATCTTTTATGAAGTAATGTTTTTACATTGTGTGCTTAGAAAACAAGAAGTACTATTGTCAGATCATATGATAGATCTATTCTTAAGTTTTTAAACCATAAGGTCTGTACTGTACAACATTTTCACAAGTGTGTGACAGTTTGCTTTTCTTCATAATCCCACCAGCAAAAATTGTTCTATCCTTGGAATAATCTCTTTGGTCTTTATTGTTTAGCTTTGTGATTTGTTTATATACCTTGGATATCACTGGCATGCTTTATTTGTTTTTAATATAGTTTTATTGCAGTATAAAGTATTTACATAGTTATTTTTATATAGTCTCTTTTATTTGTTTATTTATATTTGTCAATGGAAAAAAATCAGGTAGGCAACACTGAAACCAGTAAGTAATATGAGGATGTTAGCTTATATTTTATCTAGTGCAATTTTTAATTTTGATCATAAAATTATAAAATTTTGAGCCAAGATATGATACATTTAAGTTATCTTTGTGCAGTCTGTAACAAAGTGATCCAATTACATCAATTTGAATCTGGTTATATAGTTTTCTCAGCACCACTGAAGTGACCTTATTTCTATTCCATGTTCTTGGCTCCTCTCTCATTATAAACTGTCTACTAGTTCTAAGCCCTCAAGTAAATTCAATGATGTAAATATTAACATTTATCCCAATAATATGATATTTAATTACTATATAGCTTTGTAGTACAAAAATTTGGAGCATATTAACTCTGTGTTCTCATAATTGCTCTTGATATTATGGGGGTTTTATGCTTATATAAACAATTTTAGTAATGTTTTTCTATTTCTTGAACAATGATATTGGAACTTTGATGCTAATCTACATAATGATTATATTACCAACCTATATATTTATTTATTTATATAATGCTTTGGTAAGGACAGTCATTAAGTAAATTACTTCTTTCAATCCATGAACTTGCAATACCTTTCATTTTCCATTACCTATGTCCTTTCTGTCTCTTAATAGTAATTTAAAACTTGCAATTTTTTTTTGTTTTGTTTTTTGGTCCCCCCTGGAAGTGCTCAGGTGTTACTCCTGACTCTGTGCTCAGAAATTGCTCCTGGCTCAGGGGACCATATGGGATGCTGGGGATCAAACCCGGGTTCGTCCTGGGCCTGCCATGTGCAAGGCAAATGCCTTACTGTTATGCTATCGCTATGGCCCCTGACCCAAAAATTTTAATGTACATGTTGTATGTCTCATTTGTTAATGTTATTTTATTTAATTTTATGCCGAAATTTTTCTTCACTTATTTCTTATTAATTTATTGTATGAACATATAAATCTAAATAGTTTTTAATGTTAATTCTATTTCTTGCCACTTTAATCTACTGGTCTATTATTTCTAATGATGTTTTAGTGGAGTCTATAGAATTTTCTACATATATTAATGATCATATACTTTCTATATAGTTATCAATTTACTTTTTTTTAAATTTTGTTCCTTGCAGTTGGAAAAATAGTACATTGGGTTGGGCACTTGTCTTCCATATAACCCATCTGGGTTAAATTCCTGGCACACCACATGGCTTCCCAAACCCTGCCAGGAATGATCCCTCAGCACAGAGCCAGGAGTAAGTTCTCATCAAATAATACAAAGTTAAATTTGGATACCTTATATTTTTCCTACTTAGCTAATTGCTGAGGATAGTACATTCAATACCATTTAAATGAGCTTTCGTAAAAGTCAAAATTCTATTTGTCCAAGATTATTGAATAATTAACTAAAACTTATCCACCATAAGTATGATGTTTTCTGTTTATCATATATTATGTTGAAGGATGTTTCTTCTGTTCATATTTTATTGAGACATTGCACTATCAGAAAATGTTCAATCCTCTTAAAAATTTCTGACTATTAGTAATATATGGTTTTTATCTTCCTTTCTTGATGATTTATTATATTACATTATAGTTTATATAAATTATATATATTTATATATAATATATTTATTATAAATTATATAAATTATATTATCTCTTTAATATAATTACAATACATTGATCGTATTTATAATAAGCATTATAGTCATTAAATTATATATGAAAACGATTCTTATATCTCTAGAATTTATCTCATTTGGCTCTGATAACATATCATTGAGTTTGCTACACATTTTTATTTCTAAGAATCATGGCACTTAGTTTTGTCAGAGATATTTGCACATAGATTACTTTTCTGTGTATGCTATCCTGAACTGTTTTAGATAACAGGTTAACAGTAAGGTCACCATCATTCTTCTACATATTTCTCACTATTTTATTTTACCAGAGAAACTTTATTTTTTACTATTTAGAAAAAATATCCTTAAAAATTTGTGTGTGATCTATTTTGTATCATAGAAAAATTTTAAATAAATGTATTCATTGAATTACCATAAAAAAAGAGTTGCTAAGTTGTTCATAACTGAGTTTTAGTCACACAATAGCCAGTGTCCATCAATGTCCTGCCACCATTGTCCCCAGTTTCCTTCCTGCTCTTCCCCTCTGCACTAACCCCTGCCTGCCTCTATGTGCTTCATTCTATTGTGGTTTGCAATATGTTACTGAAAGAATATCATGAATATCACTTTACCTACTTCCAGCACCCAGTTGTATTTTATTTTTTAAATTATTTTATTTATTCACTGTGGTTATTTATTCACAAGGTTGAGATAAAGTTTGTTTTTTTTTCAGTTACAGAGTTATTCATGATTGAGTATCATACAATATACAACACCTTATACAAATGCACATTCCCCACCGTCAATGTCCCTAGTTTCCCTCCCACCTACTCACCTGCCTCTGTGTAAGACATTTTTATTCTTTCTCTCTCTTTTTCTTTTTCTCCTCCTTTATTTTCCTTTTAGACACTGTAGTTTGCAATATTGTCAATGGAAAGTTATCAATTTATCTCCTTTCAGCACCCAGTTCTTGTGTTCAAAGTAATCATCTGCAGCTATAATTGTTATGGCATAGTGACTCCTTCTCTTCCCTAAGAGCACTCCTCCACTATTGGTGACAAGCTGCCTATCACAAACTGGTTCTTTTGGCTCTTGTATCTATTGTTTCTGGATATTATTATCATCCCATCTTTTTTTCTTTATCCTCAAATGAGGAAGCACTCAGCTCTTATTATGATGATCATTTCCAACTATCACTGGCATTGTAGTTCTTTTTCTAACCTAACTGCACTCCCTTACCTTTGTTGCAAGCTCCCTACCACGGACCAGTCCTCATGGCCCTCATCACTATTGTGTTTGTACATATTTACTATACTCTTTTCTCCACAAGCCAATGTAATAACTCTATGACTATTCCTTTTCCTTTTTGTTTTGTTTTGTTTTTGGTTTTAGTTTTTGGGCCACACCCGGCGGTGCTCAGGGGTTACTCCTGGCTGTCTGCTCAGAAATAGCTCCTGGTAGGCACTGGGGACCATATGGGACACCGGGATTCGAACCAACCACCTTAGGTCCTGGATCGGCTGCTTGCAAGGCAAACACCACTATGGTATCTCTCTGGGCCCGACTATTCCTTTTCCTAATATAATTCTCTTCAAGTCCTTTCATGTATAAGAAAATTTCATGACTTCATTTTCCTAACAGCTACATAGTATTTCAATATGTAGATGTATCATAGTGTCTTTTCTATTAATCTGTTCTAGGATACTTAGATTGTTTCCAGATTCTGGCTATTATGAATAGTGCTCCCTAGGAGCCCCAAAATACAATATATAACTGGTATCTGCACTCTTATGTAACAGTAAACATTTGCTTTTAATATATATCTATAATATATGCTCGGCCAAACATGTCACTTTTCCAGGTTTATTAGAAAGTAGGAAACAGTATAAGATTTAAAGAATTACCCAGGTCTTCTGTGTGATATCACCTGTTTCCCAATCTCTTATGGGAGTATTCCTTGAGCAAAGAGCAAAGAATAACTCCCAAGCACCAAGAAGTCTTGGCCTCCCTACCAAAAATATTAACTTAGTAATCAATATAAATAACAACAGAATCAAAGAACTGTTAGTTTTATACTTTTATAGGTTGCAGTATTCAAAGAAAGTTAAAATTTTTAGAGCACATCAATAAATGAAAAAACTGAAAAATGTAACATTACACTTTAGGGAACTAGGAAAGGAGAAACAAACAGAATTAAAAGTCAGCAAAGGGTTTGGAGTGAAAGCACAGTGGTAGGACGTTTGCCTTGCACATAGCTGACCCAGGATTGTCCTAGATTCAATCCCAGGCAACCCATATGGTCACCCAAGCCAGGAGGAATTTCTGAGCACATATTCAGGAGTAACTTCTGACTGTCAAAACCCAAAACCCACAAAAGAATTCAGCAGAATGAGTAAATTATAAAAATCATAAAAATTACAGTACAAATAAATTAAATAGAATAATTAAATGTTAATCATAGCAGACCACTTCTCCACAACTATCTCAGAACCTCCGGGTGAAATTAACATTTCTAGAACATTTAGGAACCAAAATCAGATTTCTCTTCTTTCCAGTAAGGTTCAGGAGGCAGCCTCCTAGTTCAAGTTCCAATATCTCAACAGTCCCACCTCCACATGTCCTAAAAATCTCTACCCATCAAATCTCACTACATTCATAGTTATACCTCCTGTTACGGTGTGAAAACTTACAAGAAAAGAAGAGAGCAACATTGTTAGCATCTTGAACTCAGGATCTGCCACCAAAAAGACCACCAGGGATGCAAGCAGCAATGAAAATAATAGGGAGTTTATTCCAGCATGCTTGGGTCCAACATTTCCTTAGAAATGAGAACCCGAGAATGGCTCACATGCCAAATATAAAGGGATAAGTAGGCCAGATCAGGGTGCGTGTCATCTAGCTATCTGTCCTTTGCTGCAGATCCAGGGTGAGGCTATCATCTGGCAGTCTGTCAGCTGCTATTTAGCCTTATATGGATGTATTCCTGGCTTTTATCTCTAGGGCCTGGTTCCAGGAATAGGCTGTTCTTCTGGCTCAAGTCTTTCTACCTAAAAACTCCAGACTGTCATGGCTGTACTTAGGCTCACAGAAAAGCCATTTCTACAGCAGTTAACTTACTTTTTTTTTTGTCCCCAATTTCCAATACAGACCAGACAAGGGTCTGGGTTGAGGTGTATATAGGGTGCGTTTACTGTACCTCCTCTTTCTCTACAGTCCGTGTGAAGAACACAGCCTGTGGTAAGAATTGGGAGGCCTTATTTTTTCTTTACTTTTTTGATTTTTTTCTTTTTTTTTTTAGCAGTTAACTTTCTTAAGCAAGCAGAGTACAGAAACCAAAGCAATTTTATACCTAAGCAAAGGCATACCATATTCTAAAATCAACATTTAGGTAACTCTTAATTCTAACAACACCTTTGCCAAGTCCCTAAGAGAATCCCACAAGAAACAAATAACGAAGATTCACATTCAACACAGCAGGAATACAGCAAATATAATGTGAAAGAAGTGTAGAAACCCAACAAGCTCAGTGAGTAAAAATTTATCCTGGAAGTTTCTACCAGTAACAAGAGGTACTGTAAATGATTAAGGAATGATTTTAATGGCACCTGTAGAAGTATTCAATGAGCACTCAGAAAAGATGGTACAGGAAGTCCTCAAAGCAAAAGAAAATAAATGATAAAAAATCAGAAAAGATAAAAAATGAAGGATATGATTGGTTATATAAAAAATTCAAGAGAATGTTTGATTAACAGATTAATGGCAACCAGGACATCAGGAACTACAAAATATTATGCAGAAAATCTTTTTAAAGCAACAGAAGAATAGGAATTCTGAAAAAAAAAAGTTGAGCACACCAGATAATTATAGTTCACAAGGAACAATGTAAAACTAATTAGAGTCCCCTAAAGAACAGGAAAGCAAACTCAATGAAGAAATGCTAATTAAAGAAATCACAGATGAGAATTACCCAGAGCTGAGATGTATGGCACCCAGACCCAAGAGGGTCATATCAAAAATAAAATAAAATAAAAAATAAAACCCTAAGTCACATTATAATCAGAATGACAGGAAATGGAAATTAAAAGACAGCTAGAAAAAGAAAAGAAAAATACAAAGGCCCATATAGGATTCATAAAGATATACCAATTGAGTCTCTAAGAGTTAAATGAGAATACTGAATGAAAATCCAAACAAAAACCTCAACTAAGACCTCACTATGAATACTCTTTTGAGTAAAGAGCTTATTGAACAGGGAACAGTTTAGATATTTTAAAAAAAAGTTTGCAAGAAACCTTAAAGGAACTTCTTTTAAAAACAATTAAAACTTCTGAGAACTTGGACTTTGAGTGTGGCATTTACTCTTGAAATTTATGGGTGCCCTTATAGATTAAAATGTCATGTGTATTTTTAGTTTGCTAGTAGCTTTTATTTACTTTTTTTTTTTTTTTTGGTTTTTGGGCCACACCCAGTGACGCTCAGGGGTTACTCCTGGCTATTTGCTCAGAAGTCGCTCCTGGCAGGCACGGGGGACCATATGGGGAACTGGGGGATCGAACGGTGGTTCGTAGGTTAGCGCAGGCACCTTATCTCCAGTGCCACCGCCCGGCCCCCTACTTATATTTTTTTTTATCTTAACTTTATTTTATTGAAATATTTGTGATTTACAAAGTCCTTTATAGTTGGGTTTCAGGCATCCAATGAGTCAGGGGCAATCTCACAACTAGTGTTGACTCCCTTCAACAATGTTCCCAGAGTTCATCCTACACTTTGCTCACCACACCGTCACCCCAGCCTGCCAGTATAACAAGCCCATTTCAAGTTTAGATTGTTAAAGTTTGTGTCTCTTGACTCGATTGTTGTTGACTTTGGGTTGGATATTTAGTTCTTTCTATCCTTTATTATCTCCACCAATGCACCTGAGACCCTTTGGCCTCTAGCCCCCGTCCTTTCACATTTGTTTTACTCTTACTTCATGCAGTTTCTTTCCTTCTTGCTATAATCTGGGGTCAAGGGTGTTCAAGACAACTCCATTTAGACCACTGCATTTATTTATGCAATGAAAAAATTATTCTAAATACTACTTATAAGTGATATATCATTCTGTATTTATCCTTCATCTGACTTACTTCATTTAGCATAATACTTTCCAGTTCCATTCATGTTGCAATAGCCTGCGTGATTGCATAATTCCCTACAGATATGTAGTATTCCATTGTATATATGTACCTCATCTTCTGATCCAATCATCTGTTTTTGGAAATCTAGATTGATTCCAAGTCTGAGCTATGTACTGAGTGCTGAAATGAATAGTGATGTGCATACAACTTTTGTATAAATGCTTTTCTGTTTTGGAGATATATACCCAAAAGTGTGATTGTTGGGTCAAATGACAGCTTTTATACTTCTCAATGATGAATTAATCTTTCATTTATATTGAATATCCTATGTTGATTAAATTGATTTTACATAAATATTTATGTAGCAGTACTTTATTTTTTGATGCAGATATCTGTCATAACATAATATTTTATAACTAAATGTCATATTTACATTTTAGGAAAAACACATTTTCATGTTTATATATATATTTTTTTTCAAATGGTCTCTCAAATGTTCTTCTTTATTCTGTTTTACTTTGTGTAGTTGTAGGATCTATTTCACATTACTTCAAAATACACTAGATGAAATTCATACTAATAATTGTTAAATGTATAAACTTGCAAAATAAAACATATATAGTATCTGCAATTTTTTAAATAAATTTATGATTGACTTTATATTTTGTGAAATTTCAGGAGTCACAACATTATTTTAAAAAAGATTTCCCTAAGTGGAATATAAAGAAACATAGTAGAAAAGCAACAAGTCATTGGAATTGGGAATTATATTTATAGAACACCACTTACATGGAGAACTGGAGGGATCCTTGGGACACTAGTAGAGGTAAATTTGCACTCTGGTGTCATGAAATAATGTATGATGAATTATGTATAAGAGAGAGAAATCAGTAGTATTGTAAACTCTAATACTTTGATTAAATAGCAAAAAAATAGTCAGTAAAAATGCAGGATATTTGGAATGCTGGTTAGTTCAGCCCATATGAGAAACATTGCAGAAATTCCTCAAAAAAGTAAAAATAGAGCTACCATACGTCCATCAATGTCACTACTGGCATCTTCACAAAAGATGCAAAAGCATTTATTCAAAATGACATATATATATATATATTTTATTCACACACATAAATGCACACACATAGCCCACTATCATGGTTGATACTTAGCACAACAGCCAGTATAACTTTAAATAGCCCTCTTAGTCAAAGACAGCAGAGTGAAATATGAGCTTGCCTTATATATGCACAAGGAAATATTAATCAACCACACAGAAGGCTGAATTCATGCAATTTTCTGCAACTTGTATGGAACTAGAGGACCTTATGTTAAGTTAAATAAGTTACAAGGGCAAAGACAAATACAGTTAAGTCTGTGAATTATGTTCCCTTGGTTAAGTATTAAATTTATTAAATCACATACTAGCATGCATTTGAATTGGACTCAGTGTGTACAAAGTATTTCAATTCCCTTATCAGTCATAAATCACATTTATAATTGAAAGAAAAAAGATTATGGTTATTTATTGACTGTAATGAATGTAGTTTGTGTGGTTGTGTCATGCCTGTATATGTATGTGTAGCTCCTAGCAAAATTTCCTTCTTTGGCTTCCTATTTGCCCAGTTTTCTCACGTTATCTAGTACATAAAGGATACACACTTAATGAATACATGTTAAACAAATAGTGGTTTAGTAATACTGTTTCAATAGTGATTTATATGTATTTGTTTACTCTATTAAGATTTGGTCCAAGGAGACTATGTTAATAAATAAGCAGACCAAACATTGCTCTGTTAACAGAATTGGTATGTAAATTGCTAAGTTCTCATAATTGGTAAGCAAATAATACTTTCTTACAATAGCATAGAGAAAATCCACTGGAGAACTTGGGACAGTTTATAGGTAAACTGATACTGACCTGTCCTCTAATTCAACAACATTTCTTTTAAAAAATTTTGGAAAATTTATGTCTGAAACTAATGCATTTTTAGTTTTTGCAAGTTAATATCTTTTCACTGTTCTTAATCTTAAAATAAAATCCCTCACTGTTTATTAATGATATGGTGACAACACTTAATAATAGTTTTCCTGCTTAATAACCTGTTGTACACATATTATTAACTATACAAAATATGGAGTGATGAAAATAGAATTTATAATGATCTTATTTTAAGGGAAAAATGCTATGTAGGTAAGATATCTTCATTGTTGCAGAGATTACAACTTGCAGTCCTCAGGAATTAGGTGATACTGTGGTTTGAGGTTATGACTTCATAAACACCAAGCGTGTGGCCTACTATGTCAGTCATGTTATAAAATAGGACTGGCATGTAAATGAGGAAGAAAAGCAATATATTAATGATGAAACTATAGCTCAATCAATCTTTCAATCAAGCATAAAGAAGAACTGTTTATACTTGCCTGACTAGGATTAGTTCCTGAGTAAATAAAGACTTTATATGGGGCACATTGTAGAGCTATTCAAAAGCAAATGAAAGTGGACCAATCCATGTGACAGACTGGAATTAACTCTTTTGTTTCTTGGAAACTGTAGAAACTGTTGCTAGAAATAAAGCACAGATTCAATAAATCAACAATATTTCTCTACCATGACTCTGAAATTCACAAACAGAAAACTTAGAAAAACATTGTGTACAGATAGATAATAGTATAAGGAAATGAGGTGTAAGCGGTTATGGCTGACTAACCGAAACTTTAGAGTTTAAGACAAATCTCAACAGATACCAACCGTAAGTGTACATTCAAACATGCTAAGGCAAGTTTGAACTTCTCTCAAAAGGGCAAATGGAAACCAAGAGGATAGAGAGAGATAACATTGACTTATGCCTGGACCTATTGACCTATGCCTGGACCTATTAACCTTTAGCTTTAACAGGATTTGATTATTTAAACAAGAAAACTTAACTTATTCTCTCTTACTTTTACTCATTATTACTCCCTTTTACTGATTCACTTTTAAAAATTTGTGTCTTTAAATACCCATTAAAAGTTGAGGTATTTAAATGATAGTAACATATTTTAAAATAGTTTGATCAAATGTCGAATGACAGCATTTCATCTGGAAATGTTTAAAATATTGAAATAGAACTGGAGAGAAAATACACGTGTTGAAGTTCTTGCCTTCAGTATGGCTGACCATGGTCCAATTTCCGGGCATTACATATGGCCCTCTGTACTGTCAGTAGTGATTTCTGAGAAAAGACAGATACGACATAAAACTACCTTCCATTTTGTCACACATACACACGCACACAATTATAAACACACACACAAATATAAACACACACATCTGCAATAGTGGACTTTGCAACTAAAAAGGAAACCATAATTATTTATAATGTTGATTTTACTTACACAATTGCTGCTGTTCAGGACTTGATCCTGTTTTTACACTCAGGGACCAGTCCTGATGGTGCTTAGAAGACCCTATGTGGTGCCTTTCTGGGTTGGCTTGTGAAAGACGATCACCTTAGCCCCTATATTATCTCATTATATTTTTGCCTTCATTTTTTAATTGAAATTCTGTGGTTTACAATGCTATAGGTAATAGCTTCTTATACACATAATTCCAAAACCTCTCCCATCACTAGTGTTCCCCATCCCTCTCCCAAGGACATTAAAACTTCTTTCACCAAAACCCCAAGGTCTTTCTCTTTTAGTCTCCTACCCCCAAATTGTGTGGTTAAGTTCTCTCATTATCTTGCCTTTGGACCTTTTTGCTATTTTACTGTGTATTTTTAAGTCTCACAAATGAGAGAGATGATCAGTATTCCTTCCCTCATCATGACATTTCTAGTTCCTTCCATCTTGCTAAAATTGCAGGATTGTGTTCTTTCTTAGAGTTACATAGTTCCACAACATTTTGATCCATTTATCTGTGATTGGGCATTTTGTTTCTTTCCATATTCTGACTATTGTATTCAGTGTGACAATAATTAAAGTTTTGTATTTTGGGAGTGGATGCCAAGAAGTGGTATCAAAGAATTATGTTGCTAGTACTGTTCCTATAATGTTTTTGATCAAAAGAGATACAACTGAAATTTATCTGCTACATAGAATATGAAACTTGCTATTGGCTTAATACTAGTTTAGTTCTCACAAAACTTTTTCAGCAATATGTATTCTTTTCACAATTATAATGTGGAAAATATAGGACACTAATACTATTAATATGCATATTTTAAAACAAAGCCTCAATGAATTTGACATTTAATTAGCTAATGATTAGAAAATATCAAGTTGGAAATTGAATCTATGTTTTTCTCCTTATACTGCAGAGTTGGATCCCACATTAGTTTAAATAGTCTGACATTTGATATTGTTTAACAAATCATTTTAGAAAGCAAAGTGTAAGTTGACAATAAAATCTAAAAATAAGTTCAGGGTCAAAACTTTAGTCACTAAAAACTTGTAAACTTTTAAACACTAAAACGTAAGTACGCATGCCAATGTTCTATTCTCAGAGTATATAGAATTATTGGCATCACTTTATTTCTCCTCTCAAAAAGGATATATGTTTCTGATTACTACATCATTATCAAATTCCTGTTTGAATCTAGAAAAGCTGGCTCTTATGGAATTAGTACTCAGAATGTGTTTATACTTTTCAAAGAAGTATTTGTCCTTTAAGCTTATGGTTGCAGTAATTTTTCAGACATGACAGTTTAAACAAAAGTAGGTGATGCAATAGTAATACCATTTTATTTGTTGTCTTTACAATGAAAAGGCTTATACAAAGATATCTGTGTGCCTACTACCTGTGTATTTAAGAGCTGGTTTAATTGCTCTTCAACCTACAGTTTTTCAGAATTTTCTTGTACATAGTTTTTAAAATTTCTTCATTTCTGAATTAAATTTTATTCTTCAGTTCCTATGTTTAAATATTTATTAATTACATTATTTCTTTCCTTTTTTCACTAAAAGTATTGACTTTTAATTGACTTCAATTCAAATTTTGTTAGTATTCCTAAATAAATATTCTGAATTCTCAGAAAACCTAAAGTAAGTTAAATTGTTCTAGTATTTCAATGAGCAAGTCATATCTCTTGTTAACAAACATGCAGAAATTCTATTATTTCATCCTCAAATAAAGCAATGGAAAAATATCAAAGCATGAGATAATTCAAACTGATATTAGTCTATGCTCACAGATGATAGAAACCAAGAAAACATACTTCAAAATAATATGCCACTTTATATCTAAAATTATTAAAATAATTAATGATACTATTATTTTTTGCAATTCATGTTTTATTTACCTTTCAAAAAGTCTGCATATTTTATGTCAAATAGTTTGTAACACTAACATGGATACTGTAATTTATAATATTTTCAAAAGTTCTACTTCAAAAATCTTGCAAACTGTCAAGAACAAAATGAATTATTTGATTTTTATTTTAAGTATTCTAATCTCTCCTTTATAAAAATCATTGAGATTATGAAAACCAAAGAAAATATCTTATTTAAAGATTTTTTTAAACAAATATTTAGGAGTAACAGGTTTTTTTTTAAATCAAAGATGAAAATTTGAGGTGTAAAATCTTCTCAGCTTAACAGAGTCCCATGTTGTTTATCTCTGCTTCCACATTTTGGGAAACTGCTGCTTTCTCCTTAAAGATGCCTTTAGTCTCAATATCATGGAAGGTTTTACCCACATGTTGTTTATATAACTTAAGGTTTCTGGTCTGATATCAAAGTCTTTAATTAATTTGTATTTGACCTTTGTGCATGGTGTTAGAAGGAGGTCTGAGTTCACATTTTTTGCAAGAGGCTGACCAGTTGTGCCAACATCATTTGTTGAAGAGGCCTTCTGTGCTACATTTTGCATTTCTGCCTCTTTATCAAACATTAATTGATTTTATGTCTGGGGAACATTCTCTGAATACTCAAGTCTATTCCACTGACCCAAGGGTCTATCTTTATTCTAATACCATGATTTTTTTAATAACTATACTTTGTAATACAATTTAAATTTGGGGAAACTGATGTCTCCCACATTTCTTCATTTCTTTTCCCAAGGGTTGCTCTAGCTATTCTTTTTTTTTGGGGGGGGAGATTTTGGGTCACAACCGGCAGTGCTCAGGGGTTATTCCTGGCTCCAAGCTCAGAAATTGCTCCTGGCGGGCTCAGGGAATCATATGGGAATCTGGGATTCGAACCAATTACCTTCTGCATGAAAGGTAAACACCTTACCTCCATGATATCTCTCTGGTCCTGCTCTAGCTGTTCTTGGGTGTTTATTGTTCCATATGAATTTAGGAGTGTTTGATCCACTTCTTTGAAGAATGCTCTGGGTATCCTTAAGGAGATTCCTCTGCACAATGCTTTGGAAAGTATTGCCATTTTAATGATGTTAATCCTCCCAATCCATGAGCAGGATATATGTCTTCATTTTCTTGTGTCCCCTTTTATTTCTTGAAGCAAAGTTTTGTAGTTTTCTTTGCATAGGTCCTTCACCTCTTTAATTAAGTTGACTCCAAGATATTTGAGTTTGTGTGACATTAGTGTGTAGAATACAAATGCCAACCACAGAATAGGAGAAGCTATTCACTCAATACCCATCAGATAAGGAGATAATATCTAAGAAATACAAGGTACTGACAAAACCTAACAGAAAAAAAATCTGACCCCATCAAAAAATGGGGAGAAGAAATTAACAAACACTTCCTCAAGAAGAAATACAAATGGTCAATAGGCACATGAAAAATTGTTCTACACTCTAATCATCAGGGAGATGCAAATCAAAAGAACATGAGGTAACATCTCATGGCACAGAGATTGACATATATCACAAAGATCAAGAACATCAGTGCTGGCAGAAATGTGGAGAGAAAGAAACTCTTATTCACTATTGGTGGAAATGCCATCTAGTCCAGCCTTAATGGTAAACAATATGGAGAATCCTCAAAAATTTGGAAGTTGAGCTCCCATATGATCCAGCTATGCTATTTCTAAGGATTTACCCTAGGAACACAAAAACACAATACAAAATTTTCTTCTGCATACCTATATTTATCGCAGAACTATTTAAAATAGATTTTAGAATCTGGAAACAACCAAGATACCCTTCAACAAATGAAACTGTGGTGTATATAAACAATGTAATATGAGGCGGCCTTCTGGAGAGATAACGTCATGAAATTTTCCTATGCATGCATGGACATGGAAACTATTATGCTGAGTGAAATAAGTGAGAGGGAGAAAGAGACATAGAATATTCTTACTTATCTATGGGTTTTAAGAAAAATAAAAGACATTACTGTAATAGTGCCCAGAGATGAAGGCCAGAAGGACAGGCTCACAATATGATTCTCACCACAAAGAGTGGTGAGTGCAGTTAGAGAAATAACTACACTAACAACTACCATGACAATGTTAATGAGAGAAATAGAATACCTATCTTGAATAAAAGCAGGGGGTAGGGGAGTAAGGGGATGAGGGTAATGGTGGTAGGATTGTTGCACTGGTGAAGGTGCATTCTCTTTTTATGACTGTAACTCCACTACAATCATGTTTGTAATCATGGTGCTTAAATAAGGATATTATCAAAAATAAAGATGAATATTTGAAAAAGTATAAAAACCAATAAATGATAAACTGTGAGCTCATATATTTCAAATGTGAGATCCGGAAACTTCAGACTACTCATAGCTAAATTTAGTTCTCCCTAAGGTTTATTTCCCATAAAGGTAATATGCATTAACAATAAAACCCAGGAAGTATGGATAAATATAAGTGACTCTTTCCTGAGCAAGTATCAGGATTACGCAGAAACAAAGGATGGATCAGTTGAAACTCTTATATGTACTGTGAACAGTTACCTAAGGTGTGGCAAACACGGAAATCTGCTGTGGTGAGCAAGAGGGAATAAAAATGCTGGGACTTGTTGCTACTAGTTCAGCAGGGTGGAGTACAATAGTCAGCCAAGGAAAGTATACATTACACACAAATAACAATGCCAGTTGCTTGCTGATGGCTGATGTCTTATTTTTAAGATCATTATCTTAATTTACTGTATAGTCCACACTATGAAACAGCATGTTCATCAAGATAGCTAATTTTTAGTGATAAAATGTCAATTTTATATATTACCAGTATTTTCTTTCTTTGAAATAAATTTATTAAAAGAAAATGCAGTATAGTTGACATAACATCATAATACATTTATTTCAGGAAAACAGGAAGCAAAGTTATGAAAATATAAAGAAA